>JANHGN010022330.1:0-10123 GCA_024605025.1 Megaceryle maxima | reverse complement strand
TAAGAAATGTAAATGTACACAATGTGATAAAAACAAGAAGAAAACTAACAGAATTAAAAAAAAAAAAAAAAACAAAAAAACAAAAAAACAACACAAAATCATACACGTTTTATATAAACATATAAAACATGTATATGTTTTTATATTTTCATTTATGCATACACATTTCTGTGTAGTAGTGCTAAACTATTATTAACTATGGTTATTAGGTTAGATTATTTACCACTCAAAAGTATTCAGGCAACATATGGATTATGCAAATAATCAATGGATTATAACACAAATAATAAATTCTTCAAGACTTCATTCTGAATGAATGATGACCTGAATATATGTCTATTAATTGCTGCTATCCTACCCAAAAGAAAGCTTCTTTTACAATAGTTTTCTCTGATCAGTCAAATATGATCTAATAAAATTTAGATAATATGCTGAACTGTGCAGAGTGCAGTACTAATATATATTCTACAGACAGGAGAAGCAAAGCTGAGCCTGAATGGGATCTCACCTACCTCCTTTATACACATGAGCCAACAAGATATGACAAATTAATTAAGTCCATAGAGTAGGAAGTATTAATATGCATTAACTTGCAGACACTTATAGATAATTAAAAAAAATTCTAGGCCATTTTGAATCATCTTGTTCATCAGTTATGCTCCAACAAAACAAAAATGTTTAACTTAGTAAAGAAATAGAAATAAATACATAACTGAATCTATTAAGAGGTACTAAATCATTGATTTTACTCTTTTGTGGAAAAGTTAATGATTAATTTTAAAGATTATATTTCCACATTTGAAAAGATTCCTAATGCCAATAAAGTTTTATGAATTAAAGTTACAGAAGGTTTCATTTGTGGTTATTTTTTGCGATTCACTACTGGAATCTATTGAAACTCAGTATATTTGCAGTCAGAAGACATGAATATACACTGATGAAAATACAGTGATACTTCCTTGAGGAACAGAGCAGGTGCTGTAACACATACCAAATACAAAGAACTGTACTTCACTTTAAGTAATTCAGCAGAGCATCAAAATGATATAGAAATAAATCCCCTTTTTACACATCTTCACATATCTTTAAACAGCAAAACACTCCAAAAGGAAGCTAAAGAGAATTCAGGTTTTTGGAAGTTGGAATAAATTGATAAGAATATGCCTTGCATCCATACAGATAAAATTGGTGATTTTAAACATTTGCACCTTCCAGCCGAGCTAGATGGTTTCTTTTAATATAAAAATAAAATAAATAGTAATAAAAAAGCTTAGCATTCCTCATGCATTCATATGAGAATACACACCAAGTGTTCTCAGATAATTTTCCACTAAAAATATCTAATTCCACTTGATTTAGCTTGCTATACTTTGTTTCCTCTGATTCTGCAGAGATTAATTAACTCTGACCTGCTTATGTTAAATGATTTGTGAGTAATAATTTATTCAATTCATTTTGTCGCATTTTTTGTTGATTTGTTTTTTGTTTGGCTGTGATTTGCTTTAATTATTTATTGCCATTAAAAATAATCAAATTCTGGATTTGATTAATGGATTGTTCTTTGCATGTTGGTAAAAGATGAAATATTAATGACAGGCATTTAATATTAAAACTGCTAAAATAATAGAATAAGATATATGGTATTATCTCTTGGTCTTTGTTAATTGAACATGACTACTGAAATCAAAGAAATTGGCTACTATGCCTACATATGTGTTGTAGGTTTTCAGAGATGTCTATGTTCTTAGGACTGTTTGTTCTTCTGTAAAATGTCCTTTATTTCTTTGTCTTTTAATAGGATAATATTTCCCCTTTTCACCATGAAGGGTGAAATTTGTCAAGGTAAAGTCAGTGTAAAGGTTTCTGCATCTTGATCTATTTGATATAACATTAGAATGACAAGGTAAATAAATGCCAGAAATTTGTAGATCCTTAATAGGATTATTAATAGCAGCCTATTTACCACAGGTATTTAAAAACTTTTTTTTTTTTTTTTTTTTTTTTTTTCCTATTATAAACATTCATACATCTAGCAGAATGACTGGTGTACACACCAGGAAAAAAGTGGAAGTGTGGATGTCATAATTTTTTTTCCAATAGACTAATCTCAACACATTTCTGATGTGATCAGTGAATGCCTGGAGTCCACAGACAGTTTCTAGAAGGAATATTAGAAAACAGTTAAGTGTAGCCATTTCCTATATTAGACTACATAAATGAAGTTGTCAAAGTCTGTCCTTACTTCCACTGAAAAATTCTGTTGGGTTTTACAATCAATTAAAAGTTCTGAGTTAGATTAATTTGTTAAACATTTTAAAAGAATTTTGATGCTCAAATATTAGTTATAATGTGTTCTACATCCAGTGAGGAACAGAGAACACCACATTCACTAGAAAGTATGTGGGATCTAAAACTTGATGATGAACAAGAAGAGATTTAAAAATAGAAGAATAGAGTGAAGACAAAGTACAGTGGAAACATTGTTTCTCTGAGAAGCTAAAATTTGCAGGCATATCCTACTTGAGATCCAGAAATATCTCCCAAAGATAAAGATCTATCTCCATTTTAAAAGTGTAAAGCAAAGTTCATTCCTGTTTCCATAATGAGAATGAATTCCAGAAAGAGAACAATTCCAGAAAGACAATGAATGGGTAGCAGCAGGTATTTCTTACAGTTATTGCTGAATATACATTGCTGAATATACAGCAATAACCATAACAAAGAAATTAGGAATAGGCATGAAAATGCAGGACTTCATCATGATATATGATTACTACTTTGCAGAGTGTCTCCCATTTGCTTTTTTCTGTCTTTCTTTGGGTTAAAATTGCACAGACTTTTGAACTTCAGAGAATTCTTTAAACACTTCAAACTACTTCATTAAAGTGTGTGCACAAGCACCAACAGTCAGCTCAGTCATGTTTTAAGGGGAAATACCAGTTAACTTTGTTACTTTATGGAGAGCCTGATGCTGTGTGTTAAGATCCACCAGATACAGTATCTCCAGTGAAGCTCTGTTTTATTTCTCTACCCTGATTAGGATGAGTCATTACATAGAGTGTAATTTGCTCAGCCTGTCAAATCAGATGCAATTCCATGCATGCTGAAATACAAATGAACACCATGGGAACTTAAAATATAAAGCCTATGGCACTTAATTACTTTCCAAGAGTAAATCTATACCAAACAGGGCTTTTAATCAAGATTGCATTTTTTTCAAGGTGGGTACCTAAAATTCACAGTTCTACTTAAGTTTTTTGGATAGCACACCTAGTAAAAAACAGGGTTACAAATGATGAGCTCTCTGTTATGAGTTCTCAGAATGCTTATGTACTGTAAGGCAAAAAGCCAAACTTTCCCTCATGAATCATCCTGTCTTTGGCCTCTTGTGATTTCTGGATAGAATTTCTGAAGAAGACCAGTGCAACAATTTTTTTTCCCGAGTTGCAATGCATGTAGTGTATTTTATGTAACAGGAGAGTAAAGAAAGAAGTGCTCAGATTAATGTAACAATTTTCTGCACAGAACTGAAACCTTGATAATCAGTTTTAAGGAAACAGCTAATGCATTTATGTAATAAAGTAATCAATCTCAAATGCACATTTTACTATTTGGATTGAATTTAATACCCCAGCATGCAATTAAGTGACACTATTGACAACGGTTTGAGCATGTAATAGGTGATTTGATATTACAATTGGTGTTCTGTGCCTGAAAAGAATTTTTTAATAAATTCAGTACCATTAATTTATTGCTTCACATTATTCTGCAGGACATATAGAAAATAAATACTAACTAGCTCGGAAAAGATGCATTCTTGAGGTTTAAACAACCACATTCCTGACTTAAGTTCTATTTCCAAAATGCCACTTCGAAAAATGCTATCAGCATCTCTTCTACTATAAATAAAAGACTAGGAATATTCTACAGTACATACAACTAATAGAGATACATGTCTCAGGACAATGGTACAGATACAAATCACAGAATCACAGAATGTTTGATGTTGTCCAACCCCCCCTGCCAGAGCAAGATTACCTAGATTAGGTTACACAGGAATGCAACCAGGTCCAAAATTGTTTTGAAAGTCTCCAGAGGAGACTCCACAATCTCCCAGGGCAGACTGTTACAGTGTTCTGTCATCCTCACCATGAAAAAGTTTCTCCTTAACGTTTACATGGAACCTACAATGTTCCATCTTGCACCTGTTGACCCTTGTCCTATCATTGGATGTCACTGAGAAGAGCCTGGCCTCTATTTTCCTGACACTTGTCCTTTACATATTTATAAACATTAATGAAGTCACCCCTCAGTCTCCTCCAAGCTAAAGAGACCCAGGTCCCTCAGCCTTTCCTCATATGGGAGATGTTCCACTCCCTTAATCATCTTTGTGGCTCTGCACTGGACTCTTTTGAGATGTGCCCTGTTCTTCTTGAACTGAGGGGCCCAGAATTGGACACAATATTCCAGATGTGGCATCACCAGGGCAGAGTAGATGGGGAGGAGAACCTCTCTCAACCTACTAACCACACCCCTTGTAGTACATCCCAGGATGCCATTGTCTTTCTTGGACACAAGGGCACATTGCTGGCTCATGGCCATCCTGCTGTCCACCAGGACCCCCAGGTCCCTTTCCTCTACACTGCTTTCCAACAGGTCAGTTCTCACCCTATACTGGTACCTGGGGTTGTTATTTCCCAGATGCAAGACTCTACACTTGTCCTTGTTATATTTCATTAAATTTCTCCCTGACCAACTCTCCAGCCTGTCTAGGTCTCTCTGGATGGCAGCACAGCCTTCCAGAGTGTCAGTTTCTCCTCCCAGTTTTGTGTCAGGAGTAAACTTGCTGACTGTGCACTCTGTTCCCTCATATGTGAATATATTGAATAGTACTGGTCACTTAATAAATAAACTGTTGGTATTTAGAGAACACTGTCGGGAGCCTGGGCTTCCTCATGTGTAACTAGCTGGTTCATTGATTTATTCAGGTACTGAGCTTTTCTGAGTGAAATTTCACACATTCAGAAACCTCTTGTCTAGAAGAGATCTGCTTCACTCAGTAAGGGCCAGTATATCAGCTGCATAATCTATCTAGAATTCATTCATATTATTTATTTGTATCTCTAGATTGAGCACACAGATAATAAATAAAAAAGAAATGACTGAAAAAAATAGAAGATTCGGAAAGAAAACTTCTCTGTGTGTATTTGCACATCTCTGTGTTATTTTAAGTGATACAAAACCAATTGACACTGCCAGCAAGTCAAGGGAGGTGATTCTCCACCCACTTACTCCATTCTGGTGAGAGCCCACCTCTGGAGTCCTCCACCTCTGGAGTCCTCAGCATATGAAAAAAATAGGACCTGTTGGAGCAGGTCCACAGGATGGCCACAAAAATGATCAGAGGGCTGAAGACCTTTCCTATGAGGAAAGGCTGAGAGAGTTGGGTTTGTTCAGCCTGGAGAAGAGAAGGCTCTGGGGAGACCTTATAGAGGCCTTCCAGTACTTAAACAAGGCTTATAAAAAAGATGAGGACAGTCTTTTTAGCAGGGTCTGTTGTGACAGGGCAAGGGTTAATGGTTTTAAGTTAAAAGACACCCAGAGAGGTGTGGATGTCTCATACCTGGAAACATTCCATGTCAGGTTGGATGGGGCTCTAAGCAACCTGATCTAGTTGAAGATGTCCCTGTTCACTGAAGGGGGGTTGAGTAAATGACCTTTAAAGGTCCCTTCCAACCCATCTCGTTCTCTGATGCTATGATTCTATGAAAGCACAGCTTTCTGTGAATTCACAGGGCTGTTCAAAGTCAATGACACAATGTGGCCTGTCTACAGGATAATTATTTGTCTTTCTAAGTACAATTTTTTAACACATTGAGATAAATTACATTAACAAGAGAAAATAATGTCTGTAAATGCATCTGCCTGTACTTCAGAGGAACAAAGTACATAGATCTCTTTAAAAATTTTGAATGTTGCAATTTCTAAAATTTCAATTAACTATCAGAAAGCTTTTTATTCACATGCAATGGTTGTACATTGTACCCGATTTCCAGTGCAGTACGTTGATATTATTGTTGTAATCTGTATAATCTATAGCTAGATAAAACCAGACTAATTTACAAGGATTTATAATTATAGAGGAAAATAATTTTACTACAGTCTTTAAATACTCATCAGTCCCAGATGAATTTTCTTTGAGAGTCTTGAATGTCAAATGCTTTGTATTAACACTGTAGCAAAATTGTAAGTTCTTACACAATATCACATGATGATGTTGCATACTAAACCCAGGTATCTCACATGAGCATATAAGACACCATGTCTGGGGGTAGAAGCTCTTTCTAGACATTGTCAATCTTACTCCAATATAATTTGATTTCTGAATTGTTTTGTGGTTTGTTTTTTTTTTTTTTTCCATGAAATAAAATAGAACATGAAATGAATCCTTGTGCCTCTTGCAAAGCATATTCTCTGTGTTACCAGCCACTCTCACTGAAACCCACTTGGTTTCAGTGGTTACAAAGATAACTTCCAATGTAATTTCTAGTACCTAGGCAGACAACACACTCATCCCAATAAGGGCAGAATTTTTTTTTTTTTTGTCGTTTTAAATGGGAAATACTCATTGCCATTGCAATCTGATACATCCTTGTTATGATAAATAACAGTATTATTGAGCCTGTGGATCCCTACACATTAACAAAATTATTTGGTTGTTCTGTTATGACACAGTTAAACAGTGAAGGATCTGGCAAACATCAGTGTAGAAGTAAGCAGCTTTGTCAGTGAAATTATGTATCCTTTCTTGCACACAGATATTTTTAAAGTTTTTTTAAGTCACTGGTGTTGATCAAAGGATTTCTGGTTTCCATAGACAGAGTTATCTGATGTTTACCAGATATATGTCCATCAAAGCATTAGTCAAGTATTAGTTTTTATTGTGCATGTAGTATTTTGCTAAAATTCAGCTACAATCTGAGGTTTGGACTTTTGTCCTGTATTACACATTTGTCAGATATTTCAACAACTTAGGGTCTGCCTGTGAAAGAAACTGACCTCTTGTACTAGGATATGATCTAATAAATGTTGTCAGGGTTGTTTGGTAGCTGTTTAGATGCAGTAAATAGATGAAATGGCAGTATGAACATATACATATGAGCTTCTGAGTGCCTAGGAAGATTAAGAAGTTTTCTCACACTTAATGTTTCATCTGTGGCACATGAACACTATATTTTTCTTGGTCCCAAGAGAGATTTCTCATTTCATTCAAAGTATGATCTAGTCAAGACAATTAGGAGGGACAAGGGGATGGATAGGATTCTCTATATGGGGTAATGAAGGGGAATAAAAAAACCCAAAAGAGTCAGAACCTTGTGCTAAAGTAATTATTGTTACTAATAGGTAATTTAAAAAGAAAATTAGTTTATTTTTTTATCACAATGCCTTGATAAAAACATGTATATGTATATATCTTCCCACTGGGGATTGTGATACAAAAATGTGCCTGTTGGAGCTAGAGAAAGAGAGTGAATGACCTAAGTTAGGATCCTGCCTTTATTTTATTTCCACTACATTAAATAATAAAACTAATATTACAACAAAATATGTATCAAAAAAAAAGCTGAAATACTATTTAGACTCAATGTAAAAAACAAAAAAAATTCATTATATAATTGAATTATATGGGAAAAAAGTATACAATTGTTTAAACTGTAAGATATCTAAGAATGGAAAACGTAGATTTCTGCAGACTGGAGAGTCATCTGCAAGATGTTTTAACAGATGTGGAAAAGGAAAGAAGAAAAAGGATTTTGAAATTACCTGTATTTATAATGTCATTATTTACTTGATCTAATACATATCTTAGTGGTTCAGTATGCTTTCCTACCTGTTGAGGATCAATGCCAAGCATATAATCAGTCCATACCATCCATACTTTGGTAAGATTACACAAGTTTCAAGACACTGAATTACTTACTTTCAGACATTTTAAAGACCTATCTGCCCCTCCAATGTGAAATACATCTATAGCAATAGAAAACAATATAAAATATTGGGAATTTTTACTTTGAAATTTTCTATTTGAGAACATTTGAATGTTTACTGAGTCACACTAGAGTTTGGCTGTCCAGCTAATAGCACAGAACAATATGAAAGCAATATAAAATACAAGGTGTGGCTATAGGTTGACTAGGTTCTAGGCATTTGTTTCTGTTTTTCCTGGCAATTTTGAATATATTCGTCTTGACTTGAAAATCAGTCTTCCCCCTCTGAGAAAAATACTTTTCTACTGGATCTAATCAAAATGGAACCACTGGGCTTGCAGGAGTGAATGTTTTCACAGGGGGAGAAGAGAGTTTAGGAATGGTGGGGAAGTGAATCATCATCATGAACTGCTGATGATTATCTACTCTGTAGATATTCCCAAGAGATCTGGGAACAGCTTCATAGCTTCATTCTGGGCAAAATGATTAGCAATTAATCATTCTCCAAGACAAGAACTATTCATACTCATCATTACTATATATAAGTAATGATAGCCTTACCTCGGTAGTTTGAGTAACACAGATAGGATCATCACAAGAGTGAAGGGTACACAATCTACCTTAATTTCACTTCCTGCCCTAGGAAGAAACAAGAGGGGTTTATGTTTTGGGTTTGTGTTTTTTTGTTGTTGTTTTGCTTGTTTGTTTGTTTGTGGTGGGGTTTTTTTGTTTGCTTGGTTTGGGTTTTGTGTTTTGGTTATTTGTTTTTATTTGGGTTTGGTTCTGGTTTTGTTTATTATTATAACTTTATTTTTTATTTAATTTTCTCTTGAGAAATTTTTTTGAGTTAAACGGTGTGTTTGAAAACCAACATGACTGTCTTAAATGAGATAGGAGTCACCCATGCTTGTTTATTTATTTTCTTGACTCTGTTTAGAGTCAGACATACCCTGGCTAGGGGATAAATCAGATAAAAGGAAAATCCTTTTTGCTGATGTGACTAAAGACAAATATAAAAAGATTTAGGAACAAAGAACATTAAAACAACAACTGAAAAGCACTCTCATCTGAATTCTCTCCCCAGATGGAATTGATCCTGTCAATCACATGTGCTGTATCTGTCTTGCTCCTCAGGGACAGCTCAGTCTCCCCAGCCCTCTCAGACTATGTTCAGCTTCTGAGGCAGAGGTTCCTGCTACACACGTAGGGTCTTGCATATCATTTAGAGAAATAGATGCAGTTCTCTGATGACAGGCAGGGAAGGATTTCTGTCTCCTTAGGTTTTGAAATTAGCTGAGATGGCACCTGGCCTAATGCCCCTCTTGGCCTTTCACCAGAGTGCTGTCAGATCTTCCAGCCACCATATCCCCAGGCACTTTAGCCATTTGATCAGGTAAGAATTCAAACAGAACTTTTCAGTCTCAGGATTGCTTGACATATATCTCTGTGCAGACCCTCTGTTTAGCACCCATCAATGAGATCTCTCTGTTATTCTCCAGGCTAATTCTGACTTCTCAGGTCCCTTTTGGAGCCTCAATATACCATTGCTTAAGTGACAATAGTGTCTTTTCATTAATTCCTTGCCTTTGAGCTCACACAATTAACATTGTTTCACTCCTCAGGTTTCCCTTTTTCTTGGAGATACCTCTAGGGGTCGTCTTCCACGTTTTTGTCTGTTTGCTTGTTATAATATAAAATTGCAAAATTATGCAAGGCTTTTTACAGGCAGTCTGGAAACACATATATGAGCCTCTACACCTGTACTCACTCCTCTAGTGTCTTAGAGTAGCCTGATCTGCAGTAAATATCAGGCAAATCACATACTGTGCATGGGTGTAACAATATTCTATTCTTGCTCCTCTGTTCACAGAATGCTTATGTGAGGTGTTCTTTACCACATTAAGTTTTTGAACAACCCTAGGATGATAAATTTAGATATTCTACACCAAATTCCCATTATCCCCAAAGTTACAGCAAGTTACAGTTCCAGGGAAAAAACAAACAAACAAACAAAACCCACAAAAAACCCCAACAACAACAACCAAAACCAAAACCAAACAGAATGCCCTGCTAACACCTTTACTGAGAGAGCTAGGTCGAGACGTTCGGACATTTTCCTGCCTGGATTTAGAAAC
>JANHGN010022328.1:11699-21951 GCA_024605025.1 Megaceryle maxima | reverse complement strand
TTCAAAGCCATGGAGCTGTGGTGCTGAGGGACATGGTTTAGTGGTGCCCTGGCAGTGCTGGGTTAATGGTTGGACTCCATAATCTTAAAGGTCTCTTCCAACCTAAAAAATTCTGTGAATCTGTGATTCTTAGACTGCAGGGGCTTGTGGCTGTCATGACAACTATTTTCACCCTTCCACCTTCAGTGGCATCTGTTAAAAAAAAAAAAAAGAACACAAAATGTCAGTATTTAAATTTCAATCTTTTGTCCTTTTTCTGCTCTTACTTTCCACTAATTGCAACTGTGTCTGAAAATCAAGGATGCAGACACAACCAGGAGTTTTGTTCTGAGGAAAAGGTAGGATAAGGACAACGTGTCTGGGTGCTGAATCTCCTCACGCCTGCTGCCATCGTGCTCGTCCCTCCCAAAGGCCTCTGTAGCCTTCCCTCGACAGACTGCCAGCAGTGTATGTAGTTTTTTAAAACCTTAAATATGAAATTCACCTTCTGATTTGTAGAGTTAGTTGTACACATACTATCCGTAAGCACAAAAATGTGTCCAAGTGCTCCACTGAGCATCCCTCATGGCAACAAGAACACCTGTTGTGGTAACATTGTCATGCTTGGTGACTTCTCCACAACTCAACTTTCCCTTTGTAGTTTCTCTGTCTCTTGCTGTCACTTTAAGCTGCCAGTAGATGTAAAAATCATAATCCAGTATGCTTGGAAACATCATGAATTTCAGTGAATCTATGGAGTTGAAATACCACTAGTTTTAACTCATTACTTGTCATCAGACTAATGCACTACTACAAGAGAAACTTACTGAGAATTAATTTTAAAGCAGCATTTTAAAAATGGACCTTAATATTCACAATATTTAATGCAGTCTATGTCCTCTTTATAGCTGGACATCTTTAACATGTTTATTTTCTTCTTCATTCCTTTTTTTCACATCTAGATAATATAATTGCCTATGTTTGGAGCTTTAATGTATCTGTTATCTTATTCCTTTCTGCCAGGCTCACATCTTGCTTTTTATCCTGCTTTCAAGTCAGTTTGCTATTTCTTTTTTTCTTACTATTTTATTTCCAGTTAATCAAGTACTCAAGCTTCGCTTTTGATTTCTTTTCTTTAAATGATTTATTTAGGTCTCTCTGCTTATTTTCAGACAGTTTTCCGTGCTGCTGAGTTATATGGAAATGTATAATGTGATTTTGTTTTCTCCAAGTGGAACTAAATTCTGTTAAAAATAATAAGTAGGAAAATATTTGCATCAACCAGCTGCTCACTGGTATTTAATTAAAAGAGCATTGCTTCCATTTTGGGGGGAAACTGAAAACATCTTAAGTGTGCATTTCATTGCTCCAAATTATAATTCTTTCCAGGATTCCTTCTTAGTTTAGACCAGTGTGTGAGAAGGGTATGTTTAGGTCTCTCCTGGGCCTGCTTAGCCTGGAGAAGAGAAAACTCAAAGATCTGCTCAATGCTGATCAAGAGCTAAAGGGCCCCCAGGGGGCAAGAGGATGGGGTCAGACTCTTGTCCAGTGGTGTCCAGCCACAGGATGAGGACCACTGGGCACAAACAGGAACCTAGGAGGTTCCATCTGAGCAGGAGGAGCAAGTTGTTTGGCATGAGAGTGTCAGAGCCTGTCCCAGGCTGCCCAGAGAGGTTGTGGAGTCTCCTTGTCTGGAGAGATTCCAAAGGCGCCTGGATCCTGCGCTGCTGGGCCCCCTGCTCTGGGTGACCCTGCTGGATGGAGCAGGGGGGTGGCACCAAAGCATCTCCAGAGGTTTCTTCCCACCCCCACCATGCTGGGATTCTGGGATTTCTAGACATATTCCCTTAAAAAAAAGATGTGTTTATCACATTTTGCTTTATCAGCTGACCCCTGGGTCCTACAGTCTGGAGGTGGAGATTGACGTAACAGTGAAGGTGGTGAGGTGTGACTGCAAATGTAGTTTTGTGACCTGTTTTTCTTTGATATCCTTGGTGAAGCATTTTAGTTGGAAACAACCTCCTTTCATCAGCAGGTAGCTTTTCAGACATGCTGGGGTCCTTTAATGCTTTTACCTTGAACCTCTTCACTGTTGGCTCTTTATAAATACCCAAAATTAGTTTCAGAGAGAAAGGAAAAAAATAAATAAACTAGAGGATGAAGAAGCCATGAGTGACAGTTTGTTTGGAGAAAAGTTCAGAAGCTGCAAAATGTATTCAAAGGAAGTTGAGGGTCCTTGAATTTTTGGGTGTTTTTTTTTTTTTTGTCCTTCTTTCTGGTTCTTCTACTGTGTTTGAACTCAAGTCAGTGTGTCTGAAGTTTAAAATAGGAAAGTTTAAAATCCTTAGGTCAGAGGTAGTTTCAGGTATGCAGAGGTGGCTGGTAGAAATGGGAGAAAGGAGGTGATTTTAGCCATGTACCAAATTTATAGCATGTGGAAGAACCTAACATAGGCATTAAAAATGGCTTACTAGTTAAAATTATCTTTGCTGTTAAAATTACTTTCATCTTTGTTAGACATTAATTTTTATAGGTCGTCTATGTATGCATGTATCAAAAATAAACATTTAAAAATCTGCAGTATTTTCAGTAACTCCAAATGGCTGGGTCAGGTAGAGGCAGAGGACGTGCTGTGTTTACCTTCAACATCGAGGCCATCGGCTTTGCTAAAGGTGCAGCACTACCTGATGTGATGTGCAAGCCTCCTCCACCGTTCCCTGTAAGTATAGCATGGATCTCAGGGCACACTCTCTATGTTCAGGTAACCTGCTTGCACTCTCATGGTTAGATGATGTAATTAAATTTATGAACAACTCTAAACACTTAGGTCAGTTTTGAAATATTTAATGTAAACCATTTTTTAAAATTATTATTGCTTCCTGTCCTTTTGCTAACTGATATTTCCCATATTTAACTTGACTGCTTGCAAGATGTTTGTTCATTAAAGTCCTCGTTATAATTTAGTTTTCTGCACATTACAGTAATGGAGACACTGGATATATATGAACTTGTCTGAAATTAAGTTATGGTGGTCTTTGAAGCTGTGAATGGATTTGCTGATTCTAGAAATTTACTGTTGATGCAAACATAAAAAAATTTGGATGGTTGTCTTGTACCTCAGTGGCCAGCATTTGGAATTAATTTGAAAATAACTGAGTGATATTTTGTATAATTAAGAAAACTTAGTTGAGATTTGGCATTTGGGGCATATGGAAAGAGCCTTTTCTGACTGCATTTTGTTATTCATGGGAGCTTGGACAATTCTGAGGCAGAAAAATAGTCTTACAATGTTGAAGTTTTATTGAGAGAGCTTCCCAATTATGTCAGGATTTGATCGAAGTGCATGAAATTCTTTTCAGTCTCATGTGGTATGATACAGAACTTGCAAGCTTGACATATAATTGGTGCCATGCTGAAGTACCTATGAGTAGTTCCTCACCCAAAGTTCCAACTTCCTGAACCAGGTGTTACATATACTCTTAATCCACCTTTACAATTAAGTTGTGTGATTTTAGAGATACTGATCCATTTGAAACTGTTCCTGGTGTGAATTTTACAGCCTGCTTGAGAACACAAGGGAACAGAATTCTAAATGAACTGTGGCTGCTGCAATCACCGGTGGATCAGCCTTGCAGGAGACTTACTAGCCCCAGTAAATCTAATGTATATCATGGGGAACTTAAAGATGCTTTCCTCCTTCTGTGAACAAAGTTTCAGAACTAAGATAAACTTGTCAGGGGAAATCTAGAACCATTAAAAAAAAATCAAAAGTTTACTGTATGACATAACTAGTTTTAAAAATAAAATTCAGGAATTAGATTTAATGATTGGGCAGTGACCAAAAGTATATTACAGCTGTTGACTGACTTACAGTGAAATTATTTCAAGCAGTGAATTGTTGCTATTGCACACTTCTAGTAGACATTGTCTTCTTACAAATTTCCTGTAAATACAATTAGAAACCCAGTTAAAGAGCATCAGCTTGCCATTAGCAACATTAATGTTTTAAAATGTTGGCCAGCTAGCAAACCCATCTGGAAGCAGTAAACTCCTTTCATGGTCCAGCTTGGAACTTGCCATAGCACTTTGTGCTTTGCAACCTACCGCTCAGGTATTGAATGTGCACAATCTGTTGTGTGAGAGAAACAACATCCATCCAGTAATTCTGTTTCTGGCTTTAGTTTCTGATAATTTTAAAAACTATTTGCTTATTTATCTTTCCAAATTTCAAGATTCATGGTTTAAAAAAAAAAAAAAAAAAAAAATCCAAACCTTAACAATTAATTTAACTTCAGTGACAGAAGCCAGATTGTGTGCTACCTGCCTGTACGACAACACAACTTGTTTGCATGACAATAGTCATGGAAGGAGCATCCACATTACTCAGAGTAATCATACTTAATGTAGTTACAACACTTGTTCTAGGAGAAGTGAAGGCCAGTGCTGTTCTTACTGGCAAGAGCAGCAATAGTTTCTGATTAAGTTAGACCAGGTGAAAAACAGCTTTTGCCAATTAAGAGCTTAGCATGACATTGACTATTTCACAGCTGTAATGTTTGTTATTTCTTCTTTTCTTGATATGTTTTTGCATAATTAGAGCAAAGTGATAGAAGGTATAAATTTATTTGTAAACATAGTTATGCATGTCAGAAAGTATACTTGCAAAGTAGCATAATGCATAGTTAGCTGTGTTTATTTTAAGTTTTGTTAGTGTTCCTGTATATTTGATGGATATTAAGACCTTATAAATAATAAACATAATTTGTACAGAGTACAGATAATAAGCCAGTGCCTCTGAAAACAGGAGAAGATGAAGATTACATGTTGGCCTTAAAACAAGATCTTAGAGGAACTATGAAAAAAATGCCGTATTTTTTGGCGGTGGAAGAAGATCGCGAAGGTTTGTTTGTGTGCTTTTTATTTTTATTTATGCCTTCAGCAGTTATTATTCTGCGAAGGATGATGCAGTGAAATGCATGTGTTAAGGATGTGTTTTGTACTGATAATGAGGAATAAAAATTGGCATTTAACAGGGAATTTTTCTGCTTTTACACTTAATTGAATTTGTAGGTCACACCTGCAAGTGCTGTAACGGGAAAGCACGCTTTGTGACAACGAGAGGTATTAAAAATCTATTTCATTTGATGTACAGAAAGAAACATTTAGACCAACTATATGCAGTTTTATTAATTACTTGCTAACGAAGTGAATTAGGATTTCTACATGTTAGAAAAATGTAGGCATTTTGCATTGGAGCACAGACATCTGTAGTAGATACTAACGTTGAAATTCAGCTTCCATTTTAATTGCATAAAGGCATAATTAAAACAACCAATGTTACATTTAATAGCTGGATGTTTTAAAAGGTACTGATGTGGGTTTTTTTACCAAAGACTGTTCAGGAAAGATCAGTAAGTATCGCTGATAAGTCACCCAAAATATGAAGATTGAGATGAGGATAAGTGATGTGCTGAGGTCTGCATCAGAAGCAGAGGTGGATTAGAAGCCTAAAATTGATCTTAACTCTGCTTGATCTAAGAATGTCTTTTGCTCATATGCAATTAAAAATTAACTGCTTTGTTATTGTTCCATAACAAGAAGTGTTCTGCTCTAACTGACATTCAGTCATACATTATTACACTGTTAAAATCCAAGCTTCTCTTGAATTTTTCCTTTGTCAGAAAACCAAGCTAGTGTGAGGGAGGGAAAGGGGTTCGGGATAGGAAGACTTTAATACTTGTCTGGTGGGATATTGCAAATCTAGCAGTCACAAGAGGTTGTTACTGTGAGGTGTGCTTTTTTTGTCTGGTTCTGTCATTGTCCTGAGTGCTTGTTCTGAATGGTATAAATGGCAAGTGTTGTTACAGTAAAATAGGAAATACAACATATTAGGAAATGGTGCATGTGTCGTACCCTGTGTCCACTCAGGACGATAGGCAGTCACTAAACAGCTTTATAGAAATGAATAAGAGCTTCAGGGTGGCCAACCACAGGGTAGTCTTTTCCTTGCTATCCTGTGCTAACATGGGAATATAATTTCCACCCCAAAACCATCAAGAATACTTTCTGACTGGATATTTGTGATGCCAATATGATACAGGTACATAGTCTATTGTCCTCTGAATTTTTGGTGATTTTTGTTCCTCATGCAGTGGTGAATTGTAGAGGTTTGTGAAACTGTGTGCAACTTTGTTTTTTTGGTGGTTTTGTTTGTTTGTTTGGTTGGTTTGGTTTGGTTGTTTCTTGTTCGTTTGGTTTTGTTTGTTATTTTAATTGGACTCTGAACATAACACTGATTAACACACCTTATTGATTGTCCACTTGTTCTTGTACTAAAGTGGTGTTTAAAAGGGAGCCCACTCTGTGGTGTGAGCAGTGAGCACACTACTGACCAGATGTGGTGGCTCACAAAAGGCAGAGTATTTCCTCTGACCTGCATCTGGAGCCCAGCGGGACACGACTGTAGTGCAGCACAAGAATGACCCAGGGTGGACTCTGACTTTACACCCAGGTAAAACCTTGGTTATGAGGCAAGGAGATCATCTTCATTTCTAGATGCCTTTATGGTGGTAGAATTCCAAATTCCTGTTTTATCACATCTCCTCTTTCATCTTCCTAGTAAACAAATTTCAACCTCTTTGGATTCTCATCTCACCAGAGGCTTGCCACACTCTTGATCTTTGTCAGGCTTCAGGTTTTCTATTTCCATTTGAGGCACAGAAAAAGGAAGGTGCTGTGCCTAAGAGGTGGTCAGGGGTATTTCCAAGCAGCCAGACACTTTATGAGAACACATTACTTCTCCTTTCCAGCTTTGCCTCATCTTACTGTTCTTACTGTTCATCTCAAAATCATCTTTGTTTCTGCAGCCTGAGATGGAGTGCTCAATGTTGCTGAGTGTGCTCCTCAGTAGAACTGCCAGCCTTGAAGACTTGTTTTTCTACAAAAGCTGGCAGTTACAGGGAAAGCAGGCATACAGCTACTTGATAGATTCAAATAACCCTTCATAAGCTCTCATCACCTCCTCAAGGGAAAGTTGGTAAGTTAAGGAACCTTTAGTTGTACAGAAATGCCTCATCTGAGGGGTGAGTGTAATTACCTTAGTGGTGGTCTGCAGCTTAAAAAGCTTGCTTTCATGTCAGTCACAGTATGCAGTTGTCTCTGGGACTGCATTATGTGGCAAAAGTGGCCTAGCTTTAAAAAAATTGCTTTCTTCCCCCAGGGTGGATTATTTGTAGCTGATCTTCTCTGTTACCTGGTTTACAATGCTTTGCTCCCTTGTATTTCATCAAAACATCTGGTAGGACTGAGAGAGAAGTAGGAAGGGGACTATGGGCAGAAACTTCTTAAATTGGCTTTGCTACAAGAGCAAATGGATTGTTTAGAACCCTCAGCACAACATCTGTGAGCCAAATGGTCCTTTCATGTGTGAGAAGGGAAAAACCTTAATTACTTAGGACTTTCTTTCATTATTCAGGTAGTAAACAAAAAGCCTGTGTCATTACCTGGCAATTTTGATGTGTTCGTGTGCCGCATAGAATAGATGTTCATTCATTTCAGCACTCATTTTGAGTGAGTAGCAGGCATATTCTATACTCAGTTCTTAATTTTCCTCACATCACAAGCTATAAATCATACATATTTTCCCTGTTGATATATCTGCTGTGACTAGGTGACTGTCACTTTGGTAGTGGTTTGGAATTAATTCATTAGCTGTGAGTCCATCAGACTTACTTTTTACTGATGGCATCAGCAATTAATTCTTCCATAGAGGCTCAAGCTGAAATCAAAACTACTAGGTTCTTTCCTTCTCTGTGCTGACAGTTTCCTAAAGCATCTGTGAACACCACCTACATTAAATGCCTCTTGAGACACTGTAATTTTTAAATACCAGTGCTTCGTTGCATATTTTTAAGTAGGTCTTCTGCTTACTCTTGTTATAACTAAGTTTAAAATTGAGCCTCATTTCTGATGTCTTCCTTCTCCCTTACTTTTATCTGGTAAGTATGATAGAAATCTTTGACTGTAGAGGTCACCTGTCTTTGTTACCATTTTTTGTACAATACCCACAGAAATTATCCCTGTTTGGTTAATGAGTTATTAGTGCAATCAGGATCAGTAATTTCGCATTGAGTGAATTTCACACTTGGGCATGATACTTTGTTAAGAAAAAAAAAATGGGACTGATGTAAAATTACTTTTTATATTGCCTTTATCATTAGAGATTGTACTAGAAAGGTTTTTCTGCAGTATAAATGGATGTACTTACCCTGTATAACTACTCTATTATTTACAATGCATTTTTCAGTCTAGTTCCTGTGCCTGGAAGGAGCTTAAATGGTCTAAAAGTGTTGCTGCTGTTTAGGACACATCTCTGTTCTCTTGCAAAGCTTTGCCATTGCAGAAGTACTTAAAAGTCTTGGGAGCCAACCGTGACCAGTCTGAGCCGTGGCCTTCTGAGACCTGAGAATTTTGGATACTCTTTGTGATTAGCAGTGGTGATAAATGTCACTGACTGGTTTTGTAGCATTGTGAAACTCTTGAAGAGTCTGCATTCATTCAGTGTTTCAACCTAGTTTCCCTGACTATATTTGCCTTTCAAGTTTTCATGAGTTCCAGGGTTAGAAGTATAAATTATAATAATTTTGCATGTTGGTGGGTTTTTGGTTGTGTTTTTGTGTGTGTGTGTGTGTTGGTTTTTTTTGTTTGTTTTGTTTTTTGGTTTGGTTTGGTTTGGTTTGGTTTGGTTTTTTTGGTTGGTTGGTTGGTTGTTTTTGTTTTGTTTTGTTGTGGTTTTTTTCTTTCTTTTTTTCGGGGGGGTAGAGGGAGGGAAGGGTTTTGATTGAAAGGAGATATTTCAAAAATGCAAAGCAATATTTTTTTTTTCTTTTTTTTGGCAGCATATAAAATCCAGGCCTTGCAAGTACTTAGCAAATGATTAGTCCTGAGAATTACCATAAGAACTGCTCACAGCAGTGATATTAAACTGTTTTTTAAGTGTTTGACAACAGCACAAGAAAGCATTCAATGTGGGATTACAAAAAAAGCCACTGTATCTTTAGTTTCAGGAAAATACCGAGGACACTGTCTGGATTGCTTTTTTAATTGACTGAATTTAATAACTCATTGTATCCTTCTCTGTAGTAATTGAGAGGTACAGTAAAAAGTACCAGGACAGTGAAAAGGAGCATGCAGGATGGACTCCAGGTAATAATTTGAGATGGTTAAAAGCTAATTCTTCATTAACCTGTGAAATGTTCTGCTCTTTTAAATGTTTAATTAATGATTTTTCAAGCAATATAAAAGTATGCAAATCCTTGATCACAGTGAAGTACTGTCTTGCCCAAAATAAAACAGGAAAGAATAATAATAAAAAAATATCTGATTTTATTTATTTTCTCAGTTGAAACAACTGATTTGCATCAAAAATGCGAGGTTGAGCTCCCACTCTAGCTTTCCTTCTTCCCTACTGAACATGCAGATACCAGTACTGAACTGGGAGCAAACACTGATGTTACTAAAAATAACCAAACCTGACATTCCCAGTCACAGGCAGCTGGGTTTTACAGCAGTAAAGTTCCATATCTGGATAGCTCAGTACTGCAGACTTAATAAATAAATTGAAGAGCATGTGAACCACTGGAAGAGCTGAACTTTGTCCCTTTGGGGCAGATGCCAGTTGTCATTAAGCGGGTGAAGTGCCAGTCCTCGCTGTAATTCCTCCATTTAAAACACAGCCAGAATTCCATAAATCTGTTGTGTGCTAAAACATGTAGGCGTGCATGTAAATAGGATCAAGGACAACAGGGGCCCTCACCTTTCCTTAGTGGGCGGCAGGGGGAGGATTTCTGCTGTCAGTCATCATTCATATATATTAAAGCTGTTTTCTGTACAGATTGGAGAAGACTCCCAAGGGAGATGAAGCCAAAAAAAAAGACCAAAAAAGGTATATTATATATTTTTAAGAAGCATTGAGTACACGCTGATAGAACACATATTGGAACTGGTTATGGGGAAAAAATGGTAGAAATGTTAATTAATCTGAATCATGAGGGCTTTTGGCAGACTTTTTCTAAATAGTTTACTAATCTGCCTGGCTTTTGTGGTTTTTGCTTTGCTTCTGAAGGATTTTTTAATTTCCTGGAACAGTTTTATGTTCATTTCCTGGCTTTTATATTAACATGCCAAATTAACATGCAAGATATGTAACAGTGAAAGAGTAAAAAAAAAAAATCACAAAAATTTTTGGTTTGAAAGCTTGTATCTTTAGTCAGAA
>JANHGN010022327.1:21658-34862 GCA_024605025.1 Megaceryle maxima | reverse complement strand
TAATGCAGTCCTAAGGAAGTCTTTGCTGCCAGTTTAAAAGGAGAATTAGAAGAATGTGTCTGAGGAGAAACAAAGCAAAAGCAGACACCAAAGAAGGGGCATGATTGCAAAACCAAACTTTCTTTAAAAAGTGTACTCACAGCTGTTGCCATACCATGCTGCAAAATGCAAAACTGTTACAACCATCTTTCCCCCCTTGAATTCCCCTGCCTTTTTCTGTGTATGTATTAAATTCCTGGCTGTTATCCACTCAGCACAGTAGGGTCACTAAAGATCAGATGATATTCTTTTAGCCAGCCATGACTGAGTGAAATACAACATCTGTGTTTGGAGATGGAGCCCCAGTTCTGCACTGTGTTATTTAGCCAAACATCAGGAGACCTGGACTCCTGTTGCCTTGAATGGGAACAACCATGGGGTTAAAGTGGAAGGTGTGGAGATACTTTCAGAATGGGGGTTGCTGGCACAGAGGGCAGGAAAAGGTGTGAAATGGGTAGACTGAGTCTGCAACTAAGCCATCTTACTGCCTGTGGGCCACTCTGTGCCTCAGGGTACTGCTTTGGATATTGGGAATGTCTGCTTTTCTCCTCCCCAAAAGTGAAGGAGAGTTATAAGGTTTACAAAGCACTTGGAAATCTCTGTTTGAGCAGTAGGACAGCTGTACGAAGATGTATAGTTATTATAGACATATATATAGCAAATAAACCAGACTGGAATCAGGACATCAAAAGACTGATGCTCTCTCCCAAGTATTCATCCTTTAAGTACTGTGTCTTTCTTTCTTTCTTGTTTTGTTGACTGCCTATTAGTGTGCTAATCTCTTGGGAGAGATTACTGAACAAATAGCTGTTGGACAAAAATAATGACAGAGAAGGAAAGGAAAGCAGGAAAAAAATGCAAGAAATGGAGGAGGGACCTGTGATGGTAGAAGCAGAGGCATATGAAATCACTCACTGATTTAAGAATGAAAGAGGGCAAAAAGCCTTATTTCCCTGTAGATCAAAGGGAGAGAGAAAACAGATCTGCACAGAGGGGACTCGGGACCTTTGCAGGATTTGTCCACGCCCTCCCCAAAAGGTGAAAAATATATGGGACTGGTGGCAGGCTGTGCCCAATTCCTATTCTCGCTGTTCCTGCAAGGACAATAGTTGCTGTCCTTGTGAATACTTCAGGTTAAAACAATGGTTTGCTGAGCTAAACAGTCTGAGTGGGAGCTGGGAGCCATGACAGACTCATGTCCTCCATGGATCTGGTGTGGATGGGATGTATGCAGCATATATCAAGATGTGGGTGATGCTGGCCACGCATGAGGACTTCCACCAACTCTGAACTTGGCATCTGCAGCCCCCAATACTGCCCAGCCTCAGCCCCAGTAGCAGCACAGCTCAATGAGAGGCAGGGCCCTAACTGATTTTCCAGCTAACTTGTTCAGAAAACAGATCTATTGTCTGCATTATGTGTTACACAAATATTGTCACTTCACAGGAGGAGATATTTATCTATATTTGCCTAGTATTGCTTTTGAACTGGACATTGAACCCATTTCCATGCAATGATTAACACTGGTGGTGGAGCAAACAAAAGGAAATAGCTTGGAGTGAGATGGTTTAAAAAAAAAAAAAAAAAAAAGATTAAAAAAATCCCTGTGGTCTGATAATGCTACAGTCAAGGGAAGGCATTCTGTAATCTGGGAACAGTCCTATATATAGCAATATGCCTGAGTGCCTCTGGGGAGCTGAAGCACTTATAAATCTCACGTATTAGATGGAGGCAGAGTACGGCACTCTCTCTGTTCATATGGAGGTGGCTGTTTCTAGTGGTTCTTGTGCATCTTGGAGTAATATCCCTGTACTCCAGGCTACTACATTAAGAGAAGAAGAAATCCTTTTTGCTTTTGTTCTGGCCTCTTTGACTCTTTCCTAATTTCTTCTCTATTTTGTCTACTTTTTGCTTAGTTTGGAGAGACTGAGAGGAGACTGTTAGCTTGATGACTAGACTTGCATGATTTTTTTGTCAGCTGATATTTGTAGAGGAAAAATAGCTTAGCAGGAAGGAAAGCTGTTCACAGATTTGGAGGAAATTTGGCAAGTTGCTTCAAGCAGGCCATAAAAAGGATAAAGTCAAAACATTTTATTTTATTATCTAAAAAAAAAAACAACCCAAAGTTTATGTGTGGGAATAACTTCTTTTCTTAAATAGCTGGAACTTGATTTTATTATCATTTTTTAAGTATAGATGCAACATGCCCTAACAAGGAAGTCCTCAAAAGCAAAATACTTTTTTAGTTTGGTTGGTTGGTTTGGTTGTTTTGTTTGTTTCTTTGTTTGATTGATTGATTGTTTTTGGTTTTGTTTTACTTAGAAAATAAAACAAATTACTTTTTGAGCTTAACGTGACCTTCAATTTTTTATTTTATTTTTTTTTAAAATCCAAACCTTCCAGGCTAGACTTCTTTAATTGTTTGCAGGTCTGTGGTCCTGATTTCTCCCTGGAGTTGCAGTCCCTGGGGTTCACTACCATTTCCATCACTGATATGCCATATGTCCTTGGTCACATCATCAAATCCCTCACTAAAGATCTCTTTCTCTATACATGCATGTGTAGCGCCTGGCACAGAGGGAACTGGTTTTGGTAGCCACCTGAAGGTGTCGCTACTACACAGTGAATACTTGGACCCTACACAACCTGTTCTTTAACAGCAGTATGGCTGCATTGCAGTTACAATGAAGATGCAAAAAATTACAGTAGGTATCACAAAGTACAGTCTTAGGCATTGAAATACACCAATATATTGACCCATTTGTGTCGCTATTTAATCCTTAACAGCTGCATTACATTGGCATATAAGCCCCTATCTAGCTTCCATTAAAATCAAGTGACAAACTCCTATTGACTTAAATGGTGCAGGATAGAGCCCTAAATCTTTAATGTAGTCATGTGCATGCCTCTGTTTTTTCTGGATAATGTAACCACTAGAATGTAAAAATAAATCTATTGTGTGCACTTTGGTCAAATATCTGTAAATGTGACAGTAATCACCCTTTCATATTATATGCTGTATATGAACAAATTATGTCTACTTAGTGAGAAAGCAAAAAGTTATTAAAAAGTTCTTTCCTAAAAATGCAAGTGTACTTCCATATAGAATTTCCCAGCTAAAACTGTCTATAAATATTAATTCTTCATAACATATACCAAGACTGTCTTGTACTAGGAATTTCTCTCCAAAAGATTCAATCCTTAGGTAGTCACTGCAGGAAAATATTCCTTGGTGCCTATATATCCACTGATTAACAGCACCAATTGGGTTAAAATAAGGCTGGCACTTATACCAAATGCTGTTGCTGAGGATGTCAGATCCTTTCCAAGCTCACTGCAGCCTGATCCTGTAGTTAGGATGTTTATGGACAGTTTTACTTGCCGTAATCATCATCATCATCTCTCAAAGTGCCTTCCCTGCTGCCGCCCTGCAGCATTATTTCCACCCGGTGGCAGTGAGGAGGTCTTCTGGACTGCCACAGCTTCCAGGCTTGGTGGGAAAAGGATGTTACATCGGTGCCTAAATGGCTCTTCTGTCTACCCTCACAGGACCAAATCGTCAGTGGGTGAAAAACTGACAGCTTCACCCTTTTATCTGCTGAGGGTCATCTTGAAGCAAAGAAATGGAGGAAAATGTTTTCCCCAACTGTATTTACAGCCTCTGTCAGACAGTGTCAGCATTCTCTTTCCTCCCCCATTCCTGTTGAGGTACACCTGCAACTCCTGATTCCTTAAAACCAAGGGTGAAGGGCTGCAGATACGCAGGTAATGCAGACCCTCCCAGGCCAGGTATCTCCCTAGCACCCCTGTCAGAGTGGACAAGAACCAGGAACATGTCTCCCTCCTGCCTTTTCTCAGGGTGGGGTAAAGGAGAGCTGAAATGGTGAGAAGCAACCTCGTGGGAGACGCCCCAATGTGTCTGTCACATTTACTGGGTTAATTAGCCAAGACTGAAGGCCATCCCCCCAGCTGCTGCTGAGCCCCTCCTCACCCCTGACTCCTGCCTGGGCACCTGGAGCTGCTGGGCCGCTGAGATTGCTGCCAGCCACTTTGACGAATAATGTCTCAGCGTCTCCTCACACTTCCCCCATCTGCTGGTATCCATCTGCTGTCTCTCGTCCCTTGCTTGGCATCCCAGTGCTTTGAGGCAGGAAGTGTCTTTTTGTCCCCCATCTGTGCAGCACCCAACACAGGGGGGCTCTCAGCCTCAACGGGGTGACATGGGGGATAGCTTTAGCCCATAGCCAAGGCAATCCAAAGGCAAGACCATGACTTCTGAAGCAGGATGATGCATATAATGCAGAGAGGAGGCTGATCTGCCCTGCCTGTGTTTGCCGTCTTTACACCATCATGTGAATTTTCTTTTGCCCTAAAAGGAGCTGTGGACTCATCCTGGGTATTGACGTGCACTCTGAAAGATGGACCCGATGGGAAAGAAACAGCTTCACAGAAATGGAGCCAGTTCTCCCAGCAGTGGTGTCTATAAGCCTGGTCTACAGTAGGATTTGGAGAATGGGAATTAACATGCTTTAATCCTGCAGCCTTGTTGAAGCAATGTCTAAATAGCTTACATGTATTAAACACACACTGCCTTTGCTACCTGAGCCTGTTACTGTTTTTCAGCTAATGCCTCTAGAGAAGGTCCTAACTAGAAACCAAGACAGAAAAAAAACCCATAGAGCTTGTAAACAGCCTGATCTTAAGCAGAGGTGTGTGGAAGGGAGATTTAGGGGCGCAGATTACACCTCAGGTGACCCTGATGATCTTTCAACTGTCAGGTTTCCTTCCTATCATCCTAGCAGGTAAACAGAGAAAACCATAGCTACAGTATAGTGGCTCATGGACCTCTAGGAAGCTCTCCCTGAATGTTCAAAATCCTTTCTTCAGCCCCACAAAGAAAGGAGCCAGCAGGCTTATAGGGGATGACTGAACTTAAATGAACATCTTCAGCATATGGGTTTTTTTTGGGTAGGCTTTACAACTATTCCATGGATTGAAGAAGTTTTATCAGCATAAGGGCTCCCCCAACACCATCCCCTTATATAACTGCATCTAAATGATTTGTCCATCACGGCTGTGATTGTTTTGGAGTTTGTAATTCTGAAATGTCTTTTGGCCCTGATGACTTTGCAGTGGCTTTCACAAGGTTTGGATCTGACCCTTCCTGTTGTTCTGTAGCTATGTCTCTGATTAAGTGACTGATAGTGTCTGAGGAAGGGAGATCAAAAATGTTCCCATCTGTCCTGATTCTGAGATGCTCAGGCCTGATCTTTCCCTGCCAGTTGCTGTGAGTAACACTGCCCTGCCAGCCCATCCCAGGCAATAAGGGATTGCTGGCAAGGGGTAAAGGTGGAAGAGGAGGATGTCAGACAGCCCCCCCAGAAAGATTTATAAATACACCATAACCGACTTCACAGGCTTAGTACCTCGGAGAGTAATTGAAAGAGATGTTCCATATTGATCTTTTCAGAAAGTTCAGTTTGTCTAATCCATCCCCTCCCCAGAGCTGGGTGAAAAATGTTTGAACTTGTAGTGCTGGGGTTGGATTCTGCTCTCTGTCACGTGGGTGTAAATCAAGGAAGGCAACTCTGAAGGCTATGACAGTCTCCATGGTGTAAGGGAGAGCAGAAGCCAGCCTCAAGCACAGACAAAGTGTACTGGTGTGTCTGTAGCTGGGCTTGGCTTGAGGAAAACCAATTTTTGCACTGTAGGTTTCCAGTGATTTTATGGGGTGGGCATTATGTATCCATGTTGTGATGTGGATGCCAGGGGTTTATTGCATGAAATATGGAGAGGAAAGATGATTTTGTGATTAAGAAATCAGACTGGGACTTGTATAATCTGTGTTTAGTTCCCAACCCAGCTGTAGATTGCTGCTATGCCCTTGGATAAGTCATTTATGCTCAGATCCATAAAGCTATTTAGGTATCTAACACCCATTGATTTCAATAGGAGTTGGGCTCTAAGTGTCGTTAAGGATCTGAGTTTTAATCTCAGTGCAACTCAGGGTTAGAAACCAAACCTATTAGATCACAATCTGGTACTTCTTTTCTCCTACTGGATGTGTGCTTGTTTGTGTTCATTAAGAATATGGTAGGTCTTTATGTGCCTGTACAGCACTGGGCACAGTGGGGTCCTGATTTCAGCTGTTTCTGGAAAAATATAATACAGAAGTGATCACAATTACAAAAAAAACCAAACCAAAACAAATAAACCAAACAACAAAAACAAACAAAAAAACCCAACCAACAAAAAAACCAAAACAAATATTGAGAGATGAACTGCAAGAAAATAATCTAAGGACCTTAACATTACAGTCTGTTTTTTCACATTCTCTTGTGCTTTAAAAATTATTAATAAACCCCATCCCTTTTGCTGTTCATTGATCTTCTGCAGCCTTTTAAATTATTAAGCCCTTCTAGCACCCCTTGTTCAAAACATCTCAATTATTTTACACATGTAAATTACTCTTTGCATCCTACCCTTCCATACAAGGAGTTATTACCTTGCTTACTTTGCAGTTGAGGAAACTGAGTCGCAGCACTTTACCCCCCCAAAAAAAGGTGCATAAATAAGCACTTAGGTCTTGAAACAGTAAAACATCCCAGTAAATGCTGCTCTGGAACAGGCCCACAGTTCCCTTGTTTCAACCAGAGTTACATGTATCCTGACTTTAACCAGGTTTCTGCGGATGGCAGTTCCAGTTCCACTCCTCTGGTTACTAAACCACTCTTTTCTGCCACCTCCTTATGCTCCTCACTGGGTATGTTCTTCTAATAACAGCATTCTTCACACTAAAATTGTACCTCTCCCTCAGTAGGAGTGGGCAATGTGTGGCCCTTCATGATATGTTGTGCCAATAGGAACATAAGACCAAGCAATCACAGAGAACATACTGTTTTTCCACAGAAATAATATCTATTCTTGATATTACTGCATCTTTTTAAAGTGCGAGTTCTGAAACTTGCAGCACTGCCCTCCTGCTCTTTGGATTTCAATATCCCAAAGGGCCAGATCCTCTCTGAGGATTCACTGCATGGAGGCAAACCATGCCATCTGGGGAACACTGAGGATGAACAGAGAACCAGAGACATACAGTGCTTCCTGGCTGTAATGGTTCATATCAGCCTTAAAGAACAAGAGGGATTTGAGAAGAATGTTATGGCTTTATTTTGAAACAACCTTTCAGTATAAAGAAATTAAATAATTTCCTGAATTAAAAGGAGCCTTGGAATGCCTAGTTATGTTGCAATACACCTAAGACTTGCCTAACCAGAATGAAATGGTGAGAATCACACCAGGAGGAAGCCATTATCCTTACCGTATCCAGGAAAATGGGAGCAGTTCCACATGGTGTTTAATTCATGTGAGTGTTGCTGATGGGTTTAAAGCTCTTCTGGTTTTCTCATGTGTGTGTGGAAAAAACAACCACCAATGACAGAGCTCTCCAAATAAATTAAAGGACTTCCTTTCCTCTGCTCAGTTGCCCTCTCTGTAACATCCATCGCTCTCACTCCTTCCTTTCTCCTCTATAAATTTATTCAGTGCAAAATAAATTAGTGAAAATCTAGCATCTTACCAAAGCATCATCTTACCAAAGCATCTTCATGGAAAGGTTTCATTTCCTGGCCTGATGTGGGTTTTTTGTCTGTGTGTTTCTTTTCCACAAAGGAGGGAAAGAAATTTAAAAAAATCAATAGGTGAAAAAAATTCAAGAACCTGACAGACAATAAAGAGAAGGGATTTTTAGTAAAACAGTGGCCTGATCCTTCCTGCATTTCCGTGAGTATGTTTTCCTTGCACCAAAAGGATCATCCACTTCTACAAGGACCTGGAGAGTGAGATAAAACATAGAGCGAGTGATGTCTATCAGACTAATGTCATTCCTACACCCTTCCTTCCAATTCAAAGCATTGTAAGAAGCACCTGTAGCCAAACAATACAAGCTATGGGACTGCACAAGGGGCTTGTAATTTATGACCACTGGCAGTAGGATCTTTTTTGATCTCTGCCTACTATGGAGGCAAGTGGGGCTGACTGGCATCCCTAGCTGCGCAGCATATGAGTTGAAGTGACACAAGCTCTCCCTGGAGAGAAAGCCAGGATGCTTTCTTGCAAGGTCTGATCGCCAGGCGAGTGTGTGCTGCAGAACAGATAGTAACAAGCCACAATGTGGCAGCATTGTATCTGGTGTGCTGAAGAGACGGCAAGAGTCAAGCTAGGCTGACCTTGGTCCTGCCTATATCAAATCTGAGCTGATTTATTAGGAGAGGGTCAGCGCTGAAGGAGACATATGAGGAGCAAAGTTTGTTCTCACGTACCGGTGCCTCAGTAGCTACACCTTTCTGGAGAAGAGAAAAAAGAAGGAAACAATTGGGTTGTCTTGATTATTATTCACCAAAACAGGATGGATTCCCTTTAGCAAGAATCTGGCAAACCTCTGTCTGTTAGGAAATATCTGTTAACACAGTATGTGCAATTTCAGCAAGGTCTGATCCCTGATACTTCAAGCGAGCATTCATTTGTTAACTTTCTGCAAGATCTCAAAGTTCTTCATCATTAAGTTGTTTTTTTTTGTAGACCAAGCATCAGAAACACAATGCCGACAAGTTACATATCTTGACTTTTTAAAATCAATTCCTAATTTACAGTGTCCAGCTTGAAACATCAGTTGCAGTAGGGAACCCCCTCCCCAAAGCATGTACACAATGAGCATACAAAACAAGTAAGCACTAAAAAAAGTGACAGCCAGTTTTAATTTTTTCTCCAGAAATGACTTGCTCAGCATCTATGGAGTAAACCAACAGCTGAGCTAGGAAAAAAAAATCCATCTCTCCTAACTCCAAGCTTTCAACAACACCATAATGGTGTGTTAAAAGTCTAGATAGGGCTGTGAATCAAAGACTGTCCTTGTGGCAGGATCCAAGCAAGGTGGGTGGCTTTTCTGGGCTAACTCCAGCAGCTCACCTGATACACAGAGAATGAGCCATCAAGACATGCTGCTTGCTCGTGAAGTTAATTTTGTCTGCAGCTCCTTGGAAGGATTTCTGTGCCTCTCTTTCTCTACCCCTTAGAGAGAGAACAGCTCCCATCAGGAAAAGAAAAAAATAAGAGAAAACACACTTGGATTGTATAATTTGAGCATGAAGTGGACAAAAACAAGGGCTTTGCCATCTGGCCTTGGTGATGGAGAGGAAGAGGGAAGAACTGGCAGGGGTTGGGGTAAGGAAATAATTTGGTGTCACATGAAGTATTGTTTAATGCTTTACGTAAAAATGTACGCAGCCTGCTGGCACATTGATAAAGTATTAAGATGAGCACAGATCTGGGCATGATACAAGAGATAAGAGCTCCTTGCAACTGAATTAAGGCAAAGCACACCAAGTAACTGTTACCTGGCAAAGGATCATTTTTATGCCAACACCTTTTGTTTTGTTTTCAGAGCAAAAGGAGACTAGGTGGTATGGGGCTGGCACTCCAAGCTGAATGGCTGACTTATCTGTGCCATTCAAGCAGGCATAACATTGTCTGCTTATAAGTAAAGATCTGAAATCCACGAGGGACAGACAGGGATACAGGGGGAAAAAACACAATAACTCCATATTGGGGAGAAATTCAACCTCAAATCCTGCAAACATGCATTTAAATATCTGTCTTCTTTACAAAAGTTGGGGTGAAAACTCCTCTTGATGTTCTCTGTCTGAATAGTCTCACTCCAGATCCAGATATGAGGCTGTCTCTTTCTCCTGTGCTGGGATACCCTCTGGGTCCACAGCCCTGAGCTAGCATAACACTACCTTCTTACAGAAAACATCATCCTAGTAGAGGAATATCCTATTGTCCCACGGTGGAGTGTGGGCACAGTTGTACAAGTCTAAAAATGCCTGATGCCAGCATACATTTACTTTCCTTCTGCTGTTTGTGTCTGCATATGTGTATGTGTCAGTGTAACCATTTCTATACAGGTATTGTAATATCTCTAATAGAGAAGTTTTGTCAACTTGATTGTGCTGCTGCAGTTAAAACAATGCAGTCTGTCTCCTTCAGCAGACCTAGACACAGTGCTGCTAAGACCTGTCAGTTCCCTCTTTTGAGAGGGTCTCAGCAACTCTCTGTGCACCCCAAAGGAGAACTGGGCCCCAGGTCAATGGAAAATAGGGCAGACTTATACTATAAGCTGCCTGAGAGGGTGTCTGGTGTATTGAGAAAGAGTGGCAGACAAAAATCAAGTTACCAAGGCAATGGGTAACCTCAGCATACTGAAGGTAGTTATAAGAATACAGGCAGAAACCAGGCACAGTTGCTCCGAGACAGGCTCACTACATGCCCTGCCTCAGTTTCCCTTTGATTTTGAGGTGGAAGATGATGCTGGCTCACCACAAATCAGCATGATGAAGATGTTGCAGTCAAGATTTCTGTTGTGATGCCAAATGATCCACTCTCTCTATAGTGTGAATATATTGTTTGTGTTGCATCGAAGTTAAATAGATTGACTTTTCTGCTGCCTCTGCTGGAGGCCTAATGTAAATGTGTTGTGCAGCATATGATCCCATCCCAGACCAATCACACTGCAAAGGAACTAAAAAGAGAACTCCAACTCCTACTCTCATTTTTTTTTCTCCCACCAGACTAGGCCAGATGTTGATCTTGTTTACACTACAACAATCTTGGAAGAAATTTATGGGAGTCAGCTTCTTTGGATTTACATGGGTATAGCAGAGAAGAATTCATCACCACATCTTCATAGATGGCTACTAAGCAGGGAAAAATACTAAGGCCTCCTTTATCTTGACGGCACAAGATGGCTCAATAAATGTAAAGCACGTGTTATATAACAGTAGAATAATCTATTGGTATTGAGGGCTCACAGATCCTGAAAGCCTTTTCTGCTTGCAAGGGGAGGGAATTAAATAAGGAGAAAAATATATATTGAATAAAGTGCTTGTTGCAGAATATTTTTTTAAATACTGAACTGTGAAACCTAAAGTAGGGCAATACCCTCCCTTTCAACAATACTTTGACTTCCTACAGTCAGCAGATGCAATATGCATAGGATTCAGAAAGATCCCATTAAAATTCATTAAACTATGTTTCCAGCTATTTAGTAAATTTTAAAGAAAAGAAACCTATTGCCTCTTCTGCTCCATACGATGGCCTCTTTGAATGTAATTAACCCTTCATTCATGGGTCTTTCTATCCAAGTAATCTCCCACCCCGTGTCTTCCGATGCATTTTTAATACTGCAGCTAATACCGCCACCTAAAATCCTCCAGCAGTCACAATGCAGTACAGCACTTTGCACAAGCAAGGTTCTGTAAATCTCCATAAACAGTGCTTGGATGAACAGCAAATTCAGATAAGTGATGTGTTCTTTTTCATGCCTTCCAGTTATAAACGGGGGATGCTCTTCATCCTTCAAGGTAGATTTTTATCTGGGAATGATGTTGATTTCATATGTGCCCAGGGGATTTATCTGCCGGGTTTGAAGAAGCTGGGCAATAAGGGGTCTAAGGAGGAGCAAGAGATTATAAATAAATAGTGAAACAATAAAGAAAGGCCTAGTAATACACTTGGAGTAAACCTCCAAAATTAAAAGGCAAAACAATAATGGATCCAGGAAAACCAAGACATGTTATTTAGTGTCAGCTTTATCTATCTAAAGTATAAAACTCTGGTCTCTTTATTACATGGCTGACAGAGACTCAGGACCCAATCTGGTCTAGTCCCAAGTGCGATAAACTGTGACCAATTTCAGATCAGAGCTCCTTTTTCCGGAGGTGCTAAGTGGACAGGGGAAATATACCATGCAAAACAGAAGCAATAAAAACATTCTTGTTCACCCCTTCCTCTTTCTCCATCTGATAAATGAGTTGGTTTGTCAAAACAGGGAATGGAGCTGGAAGGGCCAAGGGAAAGGATTTGGTGTAAAAAAGGAAAACTGAAGATAAGAACTGAAAATAATTCTGTGTTTCAATTTGCTCTAAGAAAATCCCATTCCAAAGCCAAATCTAATCAGAATCTGTCCATAAAATAAATCAGGAAATAAATCTTTTGAAATATAGGAAGGGTCTCAGCCTAATCCATGCTGCAAGGCATTCAAGGCACACGGTGGTTTTTTTCATTATTTCAGTGTTCTGCCACAGCTATGAAGGAGTGTTATTTCTGAGTCACAGAATTATGCTTTTCACTTGGCTTCTGTAACACCCCTACGCTTAATTATTTCATCTGAACTGCAGATTTGCACGGATTCAGCAAAGCATTTAAGCACCTGCTCAACTTTAAGAACCTATTGCGTTCTGGGAGGCTTTCCACAATATGAATTAAATGCACACTTTGCTGGATGTACGGCTCTATACCATAATGACATTTCATCTGGAAGAGCTACCGGCCCTTTCCCAAGGCATTCACTGCTCTTTAGTCCAGAAGTCTAAAACTTGTCCATGGATGTGTGTGCCTTTGTTATTGAAGACTTTGTCATATCTGACTGAACTCTGGCTCAGTGTTTGTGATACAGTCTGGGACAACTCAGAAAGGACTTACCCTGGCACTGCAGGATGGGACACAAGTGTTACAGTTTGTGTATCAGATGCAACTATCATCCTAAGCCACTGGAAAGCCAGTCTCAAGTCTGCCTGTTTAACAGAGAGCCACTGCCATTGCCTTGTTCTGCCAAATCAGGGTATTGTAAAGAAAAAGCAGAGTGATTCTGTTTAAAATTCACAAGACATCTGTACAAAGGATGAGAATTTCAAAGTGCGGCACAAGTCTTACTTTACAGGAAAGTATTGTCATTGTTCTTCCAGAGCTGGAAAGGGAGGAGAAAAAAAAAAGTATAGGAGCTCAACTCTGCAAAATTTGGAGACCTAAGTGGCAGGATAAGTGCTACACAGCAAGCAGTGGAAAAATATCAGCAATAAAAAGCCAAAAATCTGGTCTCTGAGCTTCCTGTTCAAAGACAGGCAACGTACTACCCAAGAAAGAGTAACAAGTACATACTAAAAATTTAGAGGTTAAACACCCATTTAGGGGGATGTGTTAACCATTCCACACTTTACTGGCATTGGGCATGTTGCCTGTTACACCATGGAAATGCATGTACAACTTAACAGCAAAGTTCAGTCACTGCAAGAAGATGTGTATGGATTTGTCTGCTTTAATTGTTTCC
>JANHGN010022325.1:0-12769 GCA_024605025.1 Megaceryle maxima | reverse complement strand
ATTAAAACAATGAATCAACATTCCTTTAACAGTTAATCCTGTAGACTTCAAATATATGCTTTGTACTGTAATATTTTCCAGAATTATGGGTAAAATTTTTGAACTCCTATGTTCTTACGTGCTCACAGTTTTTCAGCATACTAAAGAACCCAGAAGAAATGGGTAGACGAAGGTCTGATTTTTTTGAAGCTCCTTCTATTGAAGTCAATACTGTAGAATCTATGTCTTTGATCCTTTAATTCCTCAGTGATCCATGCAGCAACAGAAACTGCATACCAGAAAGGCTCTAGCATAATAAATCAGAAGATTACAACCTGTTGAACAGCATACTGAATTCTGCACTGGAGAGCAAAGGCTCTGAAAGTGATTCAGAGCTGGACAGTAAATAGAACATGAGCACTCAGTTTAATGGTATGAGAGTCTAGCTCATTCATATCTTGGATGAATCAATACAAAAATAGTGAGCAGGTGGACAAAATGTGAAGACCAATATTAAGCTGCTGTTTAACATTTTAATATCTTCAGCAAAAACACTGAAGATTTGAGGACGGTATGTAATAAGTGATGATGTAATGGTTCATTAACAGAAAAAAATGCCCTTATAAGCTTAATATGTTTCATTTATTAAAATAAATGCCTGAGGACTGGAGGAAAGGAAATGTCACTCCAGTCTTCAAAAAGGGTAAGAAGGAGGACCCGGGTAACTATAGACCAGTTAGTCTCACCTCCATTCCTGGAAAAGTTATATAACAGATTATCCTCCGCACTGTCTCTAAGCATATCAAGGATAAGAGGGTCATTAGGAGCAGTGAGCATGGTTTTACCAAGGGGAAGTCATGTTTGACCAACCTGATAACCAGGTGGATTGATGATGGTAGAGCAGTGGCTGTAGTTTATCTTGATTTTATCTTTATTTTATAATAATATTACACTGTGATGAAATATTTTATGAAACTTAAGCATTCTTCAGACAGTTCTAAGGGTTAAATACAAGTGATAAAAGTGAAATGCTCTAAATTGTGATATTCAGAAATTCAAACAAGATTATATAATGGTCTTTATACAGTTGAGACCAATGTATTAATAAAGTGATGTGAATTTATCTTGAGTATATGGTTTGTATTATATCTTTCCTAAAATGGTGCTTCATACCTCTGGCTTTTAAGACATGGGGCTTTTTTATTTGAATTTTATATTGGAAAGTGCTTGAAGAATTTCCTGTTCTGATTAGAAATCTTTCATCTTATATGTGAAAATACTATTTTCATACTTTCAGAAAGTTGATAAAATCTATGTACAAAACCCATTTTTATAGAAAGTAGGAAGTTCCTTGATTTTACTAGCTGTTCTAAGTTGATTCACAGAGTAGAAAGTCAGCAGATGAAGCTAGGTCTGTTTATCCCATATCCTGTGTATCTTGCTTGTATTTTGTTCAGCAGCATGTGTATGGAACCCATGATCATATATTGAGTAAAGCTACATGCAGGAAAATAATCTGATACATTCTAAAGATACTAAAACACTGATATTTCACTATTTCTGGTGGTTGCTCTTTATAAAAGTTAAACTTTATAAAAGTTAAACTTCATTTTCCTTTAAAAATGTGCACACTAAACTCATTAATGTCACAAAGGAGCTAAAAATCTCCTTACTTTTATTCTCTATTATTTTATTTATTCCTCCAAAGATTAGCCTACTTTTCTGCAGTGCTGCACAGAATATCTCTCTATCCCTAGAGCCTATTATAGTCACTGCTTTCCGTGATACAGTTTCTTAGTCTGTAGTTCTAAGGCTCATACCTTATTCTAAGAAGGCTTTTTAACTTTTTATTCTTTAAATAAGGCCAATTCATGTTTCAATACAAATCTTCCTGTATGACTATTCTTGCCTTATTTTTAATTTTCATTCCATTGATCTTTGCATCATCTGCAAGTGTAGTCAACAGTGAATTGATATTTACTTTGAGGCCATTTGTGGTATGTGTTGGTTTTAATAACAATTAGTTCGGACTAGGAAAGTGCTATTTAAACTCAATTCCCCACAGGCAACTTTGTTTGGAAATACTTCATCTGGTAATGCTTAATCCATGTAATATCTCATAGTTTTCACAGAATCAGAATGGATGATATTCGAAGGCACCTTTGGAGATTGTATAGTCCAAACTCTCCTGCTTAAAGTAGGGGTAACTAGAGCTGGTTACTCAGGGCCATGTACAGTCAAGCTTTGAACATTGCTGGGGTGGGAGGATACTACACAACTTGGATAATCTCTTGGCAACCTCCAAACCTCCATGATTGTTTCATGCTCACCATCATGTATCAGGCTTATTATTTAAGATTCTATAAATAAAATTTATAATTATATACCTATATACATGTACATATACATGCAGCCATGATACATATTACTAACTTCAGCAGAAAATATAATTAGCTATTTACAAGATCTTCCCTTTAATTATTTTCTATAACACCAGGAATAAAATGTGAATCAGAAAGAACTCATCCATTCACACCAGAGATATCACCACATAAAAGGAAAACTTCTTGATTTCTGCATTTTTAAAACCCAAAAAATTATTAAATAAATAAAACTTCTGTACATAGCACTTCAAATATTATTTATTAATGTTAATTGAATTAAACTTGGATGTTAAGTTCCTTATTAAGTTTGCTATTACTTCATTATTGGCCACTACATGTCCTTGAATAATCTTTTGCATTTTGTGTTTACAGTTAATTGCCATTCGGTACTGTAATTAGGATGCAGAATCAATTATAGTATATCATGTGGTGACTGAATGGACATAAGTCTTACAATCAAGTTGTCATGAATAAAAATTACTTAATATTTTTGTTTTCATACTGTTTCTAGTTACCCTTTTATCAAGATCTTGATGAACATGAACACAGTTGGAGTGAAATTATTTCTTCCAAAATCTAAGTGAATATATCTATATAATTTTTCATCAGCTTTGATTTATATGGCAAATGATTTATTCTATAACTTATGCACTGAAACATTCTGAATTTTCTTACCATGGAGACAATGCACTCTGTAGCTGAATCATCCATCAAATGTGGATCTATAAAGCACTGTGAGCTGTTTAGGACTGCATAGTTAAACAGTATAGGACATAACTTTGAAGGACTTGCGAATAAAACTCTTGTGCCACTTAGAAATCTACAGTGAGAAAGGAGGAAACTGAACACAAAATGACTTTTCTTCTTACTGTAGTGATTTTTTGAATTTTTTTTTTTTTCCTGGAGAAATTTTCTTATTTCTTTTCTTTCTCCTGTCTCCCCTTCCCATTTCCACTTTCCCCTTTCCCTTTTTTCTTTCTTTTGGTCTGGATTTTTGCTGAAAGGCTTACTTTGTAGACTTAGAATGCTTTGAGACATAATGTATGAATCATAATGTGTATAAGACACTTAAAGATGACAAAAGACTTCAATTTCTAAGTACTTTTATTTTTCTTTTGATCGTTGTTTCTGGTTTTGTCTCTATTTTTTTTTAACTAGCAAACAATGTTTTCTTGTGACAACGTGAATTTGGATAAGAAGTAGACTTCAATAGTGGATGCAGTTTTAGTTAGGGGTGGAATATATTGTTAGAACACGGATGGTGTAACAGATTGTCTCAGCATAATGAATGTCTGGAGAAAACAGATATGGTGCCAAGATAAATTTCATGGACATATATAAATTAGAATCATAGAATTGTCAGGGTTGGAAGGGACCTTAAAGATCATCTAGTTCCAACCCCCCTGCCATGGGCAGGGACACCTCCCACTAGACCAGGCTGTTCAGAGCCCCATCCAGCCTGGTCTTAAAAACTTGGAAGGATGTAGCCTCCACCACCTCTCTGGGCAACCTGTTCCAGTGTCTCACCACCCTCATGGTGAAGAAATTCTTCCTAATGTCTCCACCAGCTTGGAGACCAGAATGTCATGTGGGACAGTGTCAAAGGCCTTACTCAGGTCCAGGTAAATGACGTCGGTTACTCTACCCCCATTTATTGATGTTGAGACCTCATAGAAATTACTTAGAATACTTTTTGAATGGGACTTTGCAAAACACGAAGTGCTGGTATATGAGGGCTAATATTCATGTATTGGGCTGTCAATATAACGATGAAAGATACTTCTGGGAGGGAATTGCTTTTCTCTCTAGTATATGCTGAAATAATTATGTTACAAATATTCAAATACAATGCCATACTTACAAAAGGATTATATATACAGATGAAAAATTGATACCATGTACTCAATTTCAGTCACCCTGAAAAAAAGTCTGCTTCCCTGATATTGCCCTTATGATAACTTAAAATATATATATATTTGTGCATTACTTTGGAATTTTATAGTGATATTCTATATGGCAAATACTATATTCTCCAAACACAAGGAGGAGGAAACACTCTGTGCAGGTGTCAGCAATGTGTAATACAACCTTCCCTTCTAGTTACACAGTAATATTCAGACATTTTCGGTGAGAGATTCTAACACCTGCTTTCTTTACATCTCAATGTAGTGCTGTGGTCTACAGTGATGCTCTCACTCTGTTCTTCAGATGATATGGAGTCATCTGAACCTTTATGTGTGGTTCCATAGCTGAGATTCTTTACTGTCCAGGAAACTATGCAGCTGTAAGTTATATCACTTCAGAGTACATGTCAGTATTTACTCTTTACTGGATATTTTGGCTGAAATTCTCACAAGAAGAATCCTCATATCCTGTGAAGCAAGAGAAACCAGATTTTTGGTTTCATAGCAAAATATAAGTCATGGAATGAGGTGGGATAAAAATATACATGAAGATACAAATGGCGCTAACAAGAACAGAATTAACTTGGTCAGATAATGAGTTCCCATCTATTTTAGTGAGTAGGTATGTAGGACTGTCAAGTGTTAGGTTTGTAGTTACTCTTTAAGAGTATGGATTAATGTCTCAGTACAATCAGAAGAGTTTATTTTGCTAATGGAAAAAGAAGCAAGTAAAATCTAGACAGAAAATTAGGAAGTTAATCTAGCCTGGCCAATTATTAAGATTCCTCTGATAAAGGAATTAAAACATAAAAGGTATGCTGTTCCAGAGAGATTAATGTAGTTTTGGAACAACCTACCTTTTAGCATAGTTTAAATACTATTTGTAAAACTAGCTATTTATGACTGTGTATGTCAGTTGAGTTATTAATGCTGAGATAATTATAGATTTTGCTGTTGAAGAAAACTAAGCAAACAGGCTGAAATCTTTGCTGTACACTAAACTAAGCAGATGAGTAACCTGATATTTGAGCTGAAGTTTCTGTTGGGAGATGGGAAGAATGGCTGCAACTGTTGGGTTTTTCCCCCTTTTTTCTTGTAAAGTATGCAGATAGAAAACAAACTAGGCTAGTATTAGTATTTCCAGTTCAGAGATCAAAGCAAAACCACATACCTTACGCATTAAGAAATAATTTTAACAAGCTTTACTAACTACTCTCTGAGGAAACAGAATTTCAGAAGATATTTACGAAAAAAAAGTAAAGAGAAGTCTCTTGCCCTCATACCATTCTGGATTGTATGGTAAAAGTATTGTGACAAAGACAGACAGGAAGCCATTTAGTTGAGCTGTCAAGTTAATTCTAGATGTCTGAATATCATTTTACAGTGCTGTGTCACTTGGGTGAGCCATTCTAGACTATGACTATCAAAAAGTATAATCAAGACAAAATGCTGGACGGAGACTGAAATTTCAAATAGCTTAAAGTGACTTTACATACACAGTTGTAACCAGGTGGTGCTCTAGTATGGAACCATTTAAATAAATATATGTATTATGCATGCATGTGTACAATGAGAGAGTTAAAGAAAATGCATATTGCTTACTTAGAGTAGTCCATAAATTTAAAAAAAAATTAGTCAAAACCAGTATTGTTAGGTTCAAGAAAAATAAGATATAACCTTTGAGAGAAGGGAGATGAAATATGCACTTTTCCTTTAAAGCATGTATGGAGAAAACTGTTTCCAGTTAATGTCTATTTCAGACAGCACCCTGACAGCTGTCGAACAGCATAGGTAAGTGTAACACAGCCAGAGGCATCACCTCAAGCTGATGACTTCAAGCTGAGTCACTTCTCTAGTGTAGACAGGAAAAAAAAAAAAAAAATAGGGAAACTAAAAAGCATGTGAGAAATGGATAGTGACCAATGAATGATACCACCACCTTTATCTGTGATACTTATTGTATACATTTCCACCTGACTTTGAATGGAGAGGGAATAATGTACTTTCCTCTGAACAAGACATGGATATTTTGCTTTACTCATTTGCCCTGGGTTTCTTTTTTTTATAAAATGTTTTTAAAACACATATACAGTTCTGAAACCAATTACTGAAGGTATCTCAAGTGATCTTTTAACAATTCATTAAACTACCGTGGGTTATATCTTGTCTAAATTGTTAGAGACTTTGAAATAATATTTTAATAACAGCTTAAGAAAAGTCAATTACAGACAGTATTTTATTACTAGTATTGAGTTTAAAGAAAAAGTCATTGTTAGAACATCAGGTTCAATTCAAACCTATACCAAGAAAAATCCCAAACTAGAGATCTCTTACATATAAGAAGTATTTTTTTTCAGTGTAACTCATGGTTAAATATGTGTCTTCTTTCTTGTACATACAGTTTTAAAATTATATAAGATATAAAAATATAAGATCTTTATTTTATTTATAATTCAAACCCAAATGAACCAGATGTCAGAAAAAGAATGTGCAAGGACCTTATAAGCATTCCCACCAGAAAATGCAGGCTGCCATTTTGTAACCAATCATTTGAAATTACTTGGTAGACTTTGGAAAATGTAAGAAGCATGGAGAATAGCATCAGAAATAAAGTTGGGTTTCTTATTTTTCTTTTACAATTCTGAGGTAATATGAGTCAGTGCATATGTTTTGCTACAGTGCGGTATTTTATTATTACCTTTACAGTTCTGAATTTTTTAAGTGTATTAGAAAATATTATGTCTACAGAGATATTTTTCAATCATAAACATTCATGTTATAGCAAACAGGAAGAGCTAAATCTATCACTCTTCCATGTAACCTTCATTTAGTTTCATCAGAAATAACTTGGCTGGAAAATTTATTTTCAAGTAAGGATAGAAATATTTAATTAATGCAGAGATGCTATATGTAGTACTTTTTAAAAATCATTGGCAGTGTAGGGGTGTGTAGGTGATTTTTTTAAAAGGCATTATTTATTTTTGAGGAGCAGAAAAGAGTAAATTTGCAGGTGACCTTCTAACATACAGCAGCTACTGTGGGAAATAAGCTCTTATTTTTATAAAATTTTATGTACAAAAGATCAGATTCTAGCTTATTCCAAGTGTAACGTGGTATGTAATGAAAAATGGCTGTCAGTGACTGCGTTGAAGAAAACAAAAAGGTTAGCCATCACAAATAGTACATTACTGCAGATATAATCCCATATTCTTTCCTTTTTCCTTCTTAAATAAAGCCTCCTTTAATGAACATGGGACTGAATAAAGTTTCACACAGAGTTAGTACTCTGTGACATATAGACATTTGAAATGAGAAATCCTGTGTAAAAAAATTTGCTCTCCTCCCATATTTGATATGTAAATATTGGGCAAGTGGTCACTTAGAATTATTGTAAGAAAAGTTTCAATTATACTTTGAAACAGAAGTTTAAAAATATATCTGGGAAATAGAATTATAGTCTGCAGTATATTGTGTTCTTAGTAAAGGAAAGTTTGGGTGCAGCAGATGAATAAAACAAGTACAGAGCAGTCCCTTCTCAAAATATCAGCCCCTTGTTAAATTGTTGCAGGAAGGATTAATACAGATTGAGACACTCCAGAACCCTAGTTATTCTGATATGTTATTAGTTATTCTAACATTTTATTCCATCATGTTGGTCTAAAAATCTGAACAGACACATGGGGAAAGACTGATGCACAAGATTCACTTAGTATGCATGGTATGGTCTCAGAGTTGATAGATTATGGCAATTTGACGTGGTAGACTTGAGGGCTTGTTTTGGAGGGGTATTCTAGATTGTAGTCGAAAAACCAAAATATAAACACCTTACTACCTTAAGTATGAAGAATCAAGCAAGTGGCTTTAAGAAAGTGAATCTGTTTGCATATATCCTTATTTTTTGTATGCAATTATAAAACCAGACTGTCCTATTCAGGCCAATTATCACATTTGTGACTAAAGATATTTTATCAATTAGAAAACATTACCATGAAAAATAGGCCTCTTCAATTTCACTGACAACATAAGTTAAATTAGGTACGAAAATATTTATACTTACCAGAAACTAAACAAAAATAAAATCATACTAATTACTACATTCATGGCTCATTAACCATTAGTTGTTTTTATCAATTTATCAGTTTTATTTTATTGTCCATGTCTACAACATTCTTAGTATGTATTCCATTGCTGACTGCTAACATAATTTGTCAAGCACTCAGAATAAGATATTTATGCCCTTTCTAAGACACTTTTGATTAAGTTATTATAGTAGGCAGTAGAATATTAATAAATATTTGTGTGGAATTGATTACAGTAGAGGTATTTTGTAAATACTGAAATGATCTGAAATGTTCACTCTCGGGGATAGTGCAACAATTTGAAAGACTTTCAATTATGCAGTTTCATACACAGAAAACAGTACAGCCAATCACAACAAGGTAGCATCTGGAATAGTACTCATGAGCTTCATGAGTGAGCAAGTGTCTTCATGGTGCTTAGTTGTCAGTTGGGTGGGCCTAAACCACAGCAGAAACAGAATCTTGTTGACTACTGAGTGCAGGGGGAACCATTCTTCCAGCAAAATTATCTCCAGACCTTAAGGATACTGATAAATAGTTCCTTTTAAATTTGGTAATGTGTCAACTCTTCATAAGAAATTCCACATTTCCAAATAAAATTTCAATTTAAGTAGAAGTACTATATTTCTTCATAAATTTGAAGAAAACAACCTGGAATATCTAAGTGGTAATAACTTTAAACATTTTATTCTTGCAAGTGTGAAAAGACCTTACAACTTACTTATTAATACTGAACCAAAGGTATTTCCAAGACAAAAAAAAAGGGGGGGGGGGGGGGAAAGTGTGCATAAAAAAAAAAAAAAGGGGGTTTTCTTTGAAAGCACCAGAGGTGAAGGACTTTATGGCAAAATGGTGAACTATGTTATCAAGAGAGTTCAGGAAGATTCATATAACAAATATGATGTGTTTTGATGTGTTATTATGATTATCATGGACATAAGGATTAAATACATGTGGCCAGTATGGTCATTCCAGAAACATTTACTTTATCTAGACTGCTGTAAACCTAAATGCACTATAAGCTTCTGATAACAGCACATAACTACATTCAAGTAGAATTTCTACAGCCATATTCACTACAAACACTTTCTACACTATAGCACCAACTTGCTTTCAGATGGGTACTCAGTTATATCTTAATTTTATATGTTTATTTGGTGACTTCCTCCCAAGTTTAGTTACAATAGTTAGCTGTAATAGTTAGTTATAATAGCCTCATAGTTTGTTATTACTGAAGAGTTATTAAAATTACATTGGGGTGTAAACCTGACAGTGGTGCAGATACTGTTTATGTTAAAATGACGTCTGTTATCACAGATAAACTATGATTGCAAAATGTGAATCTTTAGTGTCATACAAAAATAAATACACAGGTAGTCATCTCAAGGGCACTTTTTGTAGCTTCTATATTATTAATTTTTATGGTTTTACATGAAGACAAATAAACTGTATCCTATTAAAAGATGGCCTTTCATAAACTCACATAATATATCTCCGTGAATTCTTGTGACCTTGGTGTCACAAAGCAAGGGATTGACTTTGATATCATAATGACCATAGATTGATGAATAATGAAATTTGAATGCCAGTCCTTATTACATAGAAACAAAAAATGAGTTTCAATTAAATGTTAAGATTGCTTGCATTCACAAATGATGAGATTTGTCCCTTGATAATAGGTGCATCTCCTGTACATTTTATTTTTTACTTCTGACCTGGGTTCAGCTAGGATAGGGTTAATTTTCACCAGAAGCTGGGAGGTAGCCACAGCGGGGATAGACAACTGAACCAGGCAATGGGGTATTCAACACCATACTGACATCATGCCTGCTATATAAGGGCAGGGGACAGTCAGGGCATGGGTCTCTGGTACAGCACCTTTGGTGCAGAATAGTCAGTTGGTTCATTTTGTATCACATATTTTATCGATTGTTTCATTACTGTTGTTATTGTTACTTCTCCTTTTGCACTGTTCTATTAAATTCCTCTTATCTCAATCCAAAGTGTTTTTGTCTTTTTCTCCCTATTCTCCTTCCTATCCCACTTCAGGAAAAGAGGAGTTTGAACAAGTTGCCATGTGGTGCTCAGCTACTGGCTGGGTCTAATCCATGACAAAACCCATTATTTCTGTAACTGAAACCTAAATTTTGTAGTTTTCTAAATTTGCGTTCTTAACGGCAACCTTCATGTTAGAGAAGAAACAAACGGGTTTGAGTTCACTTTCTTTCCCCCTCCCTCTCTCTCCCCTCCCCCCTTCAAGAATGTGAATGTAAAAAAGGAGAAAGAGTGAATATCCTACTTAAAGAATGAGAAGAAAAAAATGAACCAAACCCAGTTGCTACCACCACCATTCGTATATATATGCCTTGCTAACTTATGCAGCAAATTCTTAGCACTGTTGAGTGGGGATGGGCTTCTGCATCTGTTTTGAATTTTCTATAAAGCTAAATATCTAAAGTCTCTACTAAAGCTGTTCTCATTTTACTTTCTGTTGTTCACAGTTTTATACACCTGGACAGAATTTTCTATTTTATAACAATTAGAAAGGGAATTTTCAAATTTTCCATGGAAAAGTATGACATAGGATTAAACCCTGTAATTCTTCAAAAATATTATACTTGCACTTACTCAAATTTGATTGGAAAGATAATGTTGTCTATTAAATGTTTTACTTCCCTATTTTCACAGTTGTTTTAATTTATATATTAGACTATAGTATAGTAATGGCAGTATTAAATTTAGAAGTTGATATATCTTTATCACAGATAAAATTAAGCCTTAAGCATTAAATATGAAATTATTTTTATCGTAGGCATAGTTAAAACTATATTATGGTTGGGCATTTTAGGAAGCAAATAACAAAAGGAATGCTGTTTAAACACAGGCAGTTGTGGAAATTATTTTCATGACTGAGACAGCTTTGTGATTAAATTATTTTTTTCAAAAGAAATAGGCACACATGAATTAAACTCCATAACGGTTTTCATCTGGAGCTATGCCACTAAATGCAATAATTTTTTGCATACAAGTAAAAAAAAAAAAGAAGTATTTATGTACTGCTTGCAAAACAATCCATATATTCAAAGTTATTATACTTAAAGAAGATGAAAAACTTAATAGAAGTAACACCCCAGTTCAAAATGCCTGGAGGCATCTGCTAATTTAATTGTAAAGTTTCATTATATAAGACAAAAGAGCTATACCTTGCCATAATCCATTTTAAATGTTGGTTTAGTTTTTTCCTTAGGTCCCAGGATAATGTTTTTTCAGCTATGGAGTATGCTTCTGTGTAAATAGACTCTTTCTTCAGGAAAATAAGAAATGACTAATAAACAAGCTTGGCATTTTCAAGGGCAATTAGTACAGCTTGAAATTAGATATGCAAATTAGCAATGCTCCAATAAATTTGTGGTTGGTGCACAGATTTCTCTCTTCAGAAATAAAAAGAAGCACAAGCCAAACCACAAAAGGAATGAATTTATGCTTCATTTTACTTTGATCTAGTCTAGAGGTTTTTGCATTCTATGCTTGGGAAGTGGCCAAGTCGATCACGATACTTTGAGGGTGTTTCTTGTTTATGAGGGAATAACCATATTCTACAACAATAATTTTGAGGTCAAAGGTGTTTATTAGTCTCTATACAACTTCTCTTGAACCAACTACTACTCTCAAATTATTTTCACACTATAATGCAGATAAATATATGTCAGTGCTGTTGTGGTGGTTATTATTATGGTTGTTATTGGCATGTCTGTCAACTACATTTGTTTAGACATGCTGTTGAGTTAAGAATAATGATATCTCTGAATAGGAGGAAAAGCGGAGGGACTCTTGTTGTTGCATTCTACTAGAAAAGAGCTGGGCTGATCAGGCCTCACGCCAGATTTTAGCCAAATTTATTTTACTTAATAGCATGGAGAAAGAGACATTGTAGCACAAATTAGGTTAAAGCTTGTCCCAGTCACATACATCTCTTAAGAGAGAGGCCAGGTATGATTTGTTCTAAAACACATATAAGAATAAATTGCTTTAAAAGATTTTAGCTGAATAAATGTTTAGGGTTTGAATCAGACTGCCTGACAGCTAACTAAAAACCATCATAGCAATGATCCACAACTGGAGACATCTCCTCTAGTATGTTGACCTCTCATCTTTGGTTCAGAGTTCTTGTCAATTGGTGTTGCTTTATTTACTGTAGTCTAGCAGCAGATATGTGTCTTGAATTCATGGATCAAGAATCTTTCCTTTTTTGTATTGTGCACCGGATAACAAGAATAAAGACTTTTGTGCAAAGCAATCTGAGAAAATCCAGTATTAATCACACAGAGTCATAGAATCACAGAATTTCAGGGGCCAGAAGGGACCTTGAAAGATCATCCAGTCCAACCCCCCTGCCAGAGCAGGATCACCTAGACCAGATCAC
>JANHGN010022324.1:0-13133 GCA_024605025.1 Megaceryle maxima | reverse complement strand
AAAACGTTCTGAGCTTCGGAGAGTACTCTAACGACCTTACGTGCGACGTCTCTTGAAAGGCGTCTGACCAGCCCTCCGCCCCCCCTCTCCCTTCCCCCACCAACGTCCAGCGCCACAGGGCGAACCATCTCTGCCCTCTGGTGGCAGCTGGGGACGGGCAGGCTGCTGACCCAGCTTGGAAATGGTTTAACTGGGAGGGCAGCACTGTTGCTGGGCGCACTCGAGGCAGGGGGGCATCAAAGGTCCCCTCACTTGCAACACGTGGGAGATGCACCCTTGCGGGGCAGCTCTCATGGGTGTTTCGGGGGAAATAGTGGTTGGGGATGGCTCCAGAGCTGGGGTCTTACCATGTGCCCACACCCCACAGCTGGGGACTCTGGACCCCAGAGATGCTCCATCCAACCATCCCCCCCGCCCCACCCCCCAGGCACCAGCATCAGGGTGGGCAGGGCTGAGAGCTCAGGGCTGAGCAGAGGGACCCCGGGCCTGGGGGTACTGGTACAGAGGGCCCCTGTCCTGGCTGCTCGCAGGGAGCTGGACCCAGGCAGAGCTTTGGTCTCAGCGCAGCTGTTTATGGAGGAAGGACCATCCTGCTGGCACCCAGTGGGCACGGCAGGAGCTCACCTGTGCCTGTCACCCCACAGGGCAGCCGTGCCTGCTGGGCTCCCCTCGGTGCGTTGGTTCAGCATGAGCTGGAGCAGACGGAGGATTTCAGCCAAGAGCATGGGCAGAGTGGCTGGGGCTGGCCATGGAAACCCCACGGAGAGGGGAGCCCAGTTTGGGGAGTGCCCATGGAGCAGGCAATGGCTCCTGCCACTGAGCTTGGGCACCTCTGTGCCCTGTGGCTGAGTTTTGCAGGGGGTTGAGCACAGCCAGGGCTGAGGTGCCCATCCCAGTGCAGCCCAGGGAGCTGCCAGGGGTCTGTGGGGTGTGGTGGGTGCTGCCATCAAGGGCAGCCCAATGACTCCAAACAAGCACAACCAGACGGCTGGGCACAACCACTCCTCTTGCCATCACCAGCACCCGCGTTACCCTCCAGCTCCATGCAGGGTGGGTGTCAGCATCCCCAGGCTAGGGTCTCTCCGGGTCCTGGTGCGATGCACGGGGCTGGGTGAGCACCGGGACCCCTGCCTTGGCTCAGAGGGTCGTGCCAGCCAAAAGTTCGAGTGGTTTCAGGGCCAGGGGTGGGAAACGGGCACTGCCAGGCCGGGGGATGTGTCGGAGGTGGGCACAGAGCACCTCGCCCACCGTGTGGCGGAAGGTCTGGCTGACAAAGCAGTAGAGGAAGAAGTTGAGGGTAGTGTTGAGCATGGCCACCATGTTGGCGACGTCCAAGGCCAAGTGCATGCGCCAGTCCCTCTTGACCGAGGCCACGTAGAGGTGGCAGATCATGACGATAGTCCGGGGAGCCCAGAGCACGATGAAGACAGTGGTGACAGCCAGGAGGAGGGCTGTGGTCTTGCTCAGGTGGGGTCGGCCGCCCCCCGTGTTCCTCCGCTGCTTCAGCTTGCAGATGATGATGGAGTTGGTGGCCAGGAAGATGCTGCAGGGCAGGAAGTAGATGGTGATGCAGTGCACCCACTTGAGCACCTTGTCCAGGGCGGTGGGGGGGTCGGTGTCACGCCACGCATCCAGCCACCAGTAGAAGGGGATGCCCGTGGCCAGAGCCACGGTGAAGACGGCGGCGATGATCTTGCGGGTGCGCTGCGGGTAGGAGAGGGCACGGTACCGCAGCGGGTGGCAGAGGGCCACGTAGCGATCCACGGTTAGCAGGACAGTGACCCAGATAGAGGCGTGGTTGGCCGTGAACTCCAGCACATTGACGGTGTGGATGAAGGCGCTGGGCACTGCCCGGGCCAGGATGGCTGTCTGCAGGATGAAGCCCACGAAGATGATGAAGACCTGGGTGAGGATGTCGGAGGCGGTCAGGGCCAGCAGGTACCAATACGATGACTTCTTGGTCCTCGTGGCCAGGCGGGACAGGGCCACAGCAGTCAGGACGTTCACTGGAGGGAGTGGAACAATATGTGATGGTGAGACTCTGAGGTTCGCAGCCTCCCTTGAAGCCCCTGGGACCTCAGGGGTGCCTGGGCTCTCCCAGCATGGCAGGGTGAGCAGCCCCAGGCTCCAGCTGGGGAGGGCAGTTATAAATATCATGGGGTGGGGGGGATTTGCTGAGCTGATTAATCTCCACCATGTGTCAACCCAAGCAACACAAATACCATCTGTCCCTGCTGCTGCTGCTGCAGCTCCAGCCACGTGGAACTGAGCACTGCAGCTGGGGCCAGCCCCAAGCCCGGGGAATCAGGTTGGCATCCCCTACCCCTCAGGATACCCCCACCCCCCCATCTCCAAAAGCCCTGGGGCTGGGATGGGAGCTGAGGCACAGCTGTCAGCTGAGGACACAGGCTGAACTGAGGGTGCACAGCTCGGCACCCAGGTGGGTGCTGCCCCCTCCCCTCTCCCGGGCAGCCCCCCTCTGCCCCAGCCCCCTCACCTGGCAGCCCCAGCCCCAGCAGGACGCTGTAATACACGATGGGAAAGATGCCGACCATGCAGGGCGACCGCTCCGGCTCTGTCTCCGGCCGTGCCGCCTCACCAGCCCACATCCCCGCCGTGCTGTTGGGCATCGGGACCATCATCTTCGGCCACGGACCGGCTGCGAGGGGAGACAGGGAGCGTCAGGGGGCCCCGGTGACACCCGGGTAGGAGCTCAGCTGGGACAATGCACAGGGGGTTTGGGTGCGTCTGCTTCCATGGTGCAGTTGCCCCACGTCTGGCACGTTTTGGAGCTGCACGTTGTCCGTGGATACTGCAGGACAAGGGACCCAGGATCCAGCCCCCGTGGGGACTCTGGGGTGACAGTCCCTGTCCCCGCAGCGCCGGGTGGCCCTGCTCGCAGAGATGCTCTTTGTTTATCTCCCGGTTATCGCCTCGATTAAAAACGGATTAAAACACCGTGTTCTTGGGTGGCTGCCAGAGGAGTGAGGCCCTGGCTCCCGGCCCGGGCTGGGTGCCACCCGCCGGGACCCAGAGGTGGCAGGGAGAGTCCTGAGGTGCTAAAGGCAGGGGAGGGGAGGGAAAGGAAGGGTCCCGACGGTTCCAAGAGGGTTTCCAACGGTGCCAATAGTGACCACCTCCAGGCTGCCAGGTGGGTCCTCTGCCAGTCCCTCAGGCAGAGCCGCAGGTCAGGGAGTCCGGTAACAGCCCTGCTCAGGATCGTGCCCCTGCCCGGATCGGGCCCACCCCCTGCCCGACCATTCATAAACCCGGGTGGCACCGCCCCCCTGCCGAGTCCCGCGCTTCTATTGGCTAGAGTGGACCAGGCATCACCCAATCAGAGACAGGTTCTTCAGGTACGAGGAGACCAAACTCGAGCGCTGAGTTCTGATTGGTCAGAATCTCCCCCTCCCCAAATTAGCATCACCCGAGGGGGACCGCGACTCCCCGGGGTCCTAGTGCCGAAGGAAGGTAGGGAGGGGGGTCCTGAGCCCCGCGTAGGCGGCAGGGGAGTGTTGCGGGAGGGTCCTGAGTCCGGTGGAGAATGAGGGGTGAGGGGGCGGGTTGTGTACTGAACCCCGGCAGGGGGCGGTTACTGGGCACCACTGCGATCCCAGTCCGATCCTGGCCCCACAGGGACCCCGAACTGGCCCAGTCCCAGTCACACCAGACCCCGGGCGGCTCTGGGGCCCGGGGGGACACGACTCCCCCCCGTCGATGCTCCCGTTCCTGAACCCCCGCGCCCAGCACTGCCCGCGGTGGGGGGGGCGGACCGTGGGAGACTGGGGGAGGCGGGGGGCTGGCGACTGCACCCCGACGGGATGGATCCCGAACAGAGCCTCGGGCTGGGGGGGAGCAGGGGAGAGGAGGGGAGATACAGGCGCAGGAGGATGTCAATTAACTGCAAATTAGGTCTGGTTAATCAGCGGGGGCGAGTCCAGCCCCTTCATGTCCACCCGGGAACTGGGGCATCGATCGGCAGCGGCAGGAGCCCGTTAACCCTTTCCCAGCCCTGGTCCAGCTCGCTTTGCTGGGGAGGGGTCTGGACTGGTCCCCACTTTGCACACACTCCCCCCCCCGCCCCGGACACCCCGCGCCCGGGTTTCTGCTCCCCAAAGAGCAGAGAGGGAGATGAGGGTCTCACCTCAGTGGCTGCTGTGTCACTTGCCAGGTGTGTGGTGCCACCTCCACGAAGCCTGCAGAGACACTGGTGTCTATGTCCCCACCAGTGTCACCATCCCTGCTGGTGGCCAGGTCCTCACCAGTGTCCGTGTCCCCACCAGTGGAGGTGTCCTCGCCGGTGGCCGTGTCTCCACTGTTGGCTGTGTCCCCACTGGTGGCTGTGTTCCCTTCAGTGTCCGTGTCCTTGTCAGTGGCTGAGTCCCTGTCACCAGTGACGGTGTCCCCGCTGTCAGTGTCTGTGTCCCCTCTGGCACCTGCAGCATGGCACAGCCTTCCGGGGCGCGAGGGACTTGGGGCGGAGGGAGATGGATGTGGGCAGAGCCACGGACTGGGCTAGCTGGGCAGAGGGACGTCCCCAGGCCTCACTGCTCCTGCAGGGGCCCGGGATGGGGTCACCCATGGTGCTGCACCAGCCCCGAGTGACCATGACAGAGCTCATCCCTACCCCAGAGCAATGGGGATGGTGGTCTGGGTGCCTGGGGACAGCTTGAGCTCCGCATTACACCCAAAGGCCTGAGTCACCAAGCTGGGGGACATCGTGTGTGCCTGGCTGCGTGTCCCTGCCCGGCTTTGCTCCACCTGTGCCCCAGCACCCACTGGCACAGCTCCAGTGTGCAGAGCGCACGCCGATGGCCCAGACCAGCGGGAATGGCCTGTGCCTCAGTTTCCCCAGCAGCACAGGAAGGAGTGGGAGACTGACGTCCTCTGCCTGTCCCTGCGGCCACCTAGCCCCCTGACTCACACCCCCCGGGTGCCCTCCAGCCCCTGGGGCTGGCAGGAGCCGCCTGGCACTGGTTGCTATGGTGAGCCAACCCTCTGCCCGCTGCAGTTGCGGTTACCGGGGCCAGTGCAGCTGCTCTCGCCATCTCACCAGAGGCTGGGGGTGGATGCCCCATTCCCTGGTGACCCCCAGCACCGACACCATGATCCCCAGCATCCCCCCATGGTCTATGCTACCCTGCCCCATGGTCAGCTGGTGCCCTCACGGGGAACATGAGGGTCCCTGAGCTGTAGGGTGCAGCCGGGGCTGGCACCGTGCCGGTGGCTCACGGAGCACATGGTCTCGGCAAGCTGTTGTTTTCCAGCCGGGTGGTTAAATGAGGCATCGGTGGATGTGGTGAGCCATTAACCGGCTGTGCCGCGGCGGGGGCCGCTCGCTCCCAGCCAGGCAAGAGTGCCCATCTGGGGTGCCTGCTCTGCTCTCAGGGCTCCCCTGCTCTGCACCAGGCCTGGCGTCACCTGCCCACCTGTCCTTGCGAGGGGCTGGGGACCCCAAGGAGCATGGCCCAGTGGTGGCTGGGTGGCTTGTCCCCATCCCATCCACCCATCGGTCAGGGCCAGATGGATGATTGCCACCCCCACAGGGAGCTGCAGCAACATCTGTCCTCATGCAACATCTGGAGATGCTGGCTAAGCCTGGGCCCCTCCCTCATCCTCTTGGAGCACGGCTGTGCTCAGGGATGGGGGGGGTCTTCAGCCCTGCGTCCCCACCTCTGCTCCCACGTGAGCCCCAAGCAAACCTGCCCCAAGAAGCCCTCGCCAGCACGAGAGCAGCCCTGGCCAGGGCGGCAGCACCGGGCAGCACTGTGCCAGGGCTGGACAAGCTGGCGCAAAGGGGTAGATGGGCTGAGCACCCCCTGCTCAGCCCAAGCCCCCCTGCCCATTCCAGACCCCAGCCACCAGCGTCCTGCCCCAGCATGTGCACCACCGGCTGCCTTTGCCTTGCGAGCCGCTCGCTCCCCGCGGCGCAACGTCCCTCCTGCTGCAGGGTGCCGGAGCTGGCAGTGCTGGCGGTGGCACGACATCCCTCTGAGGGGCCCAGGGATGGACTGGGGCATAGAAAGGGTACCAAGCTACAATACCATGGGCACTGGTGCTAATCCCATCAGCCCAGATACTCATTAACTGGAAATTGGTTGATACCTCTCCTTGGCTCTGGTGCTGCCATGTGCTGAAGGTCACAGTATCTCCCTGATGCTGTCCACTGTGACACGTGGGGTCCTCCTGCTCCCCGAGGTGACCTGGTACAACGGGCCTGGGGCTGAGTGTGGCAGGGGGGGCTCCTGCTTGGCATGGCAGTCCCTCATTTTAACTGGGAGCCTGTGCGGTGAGTAAGGGGCTGCCATGGCTGTGCAAGCTGGCCTGCTGCTGTCTGTGTGGCCTGTCCACCTGCTTGGAGGTCCCAATGCTGGCTCCCCACCTCATGGTGTCACTGGGGCCACAAGCGGGGTGCAGACATCCCCTGCTCCCACCCTGCTTGCTCAAGCGAATGTTCCCACACAGAGGGTTGTCCATGTCCCACAGGAGGGTGGGGGCACCCAGCCCCACCCCCAGCCCCACACGCAAAATGCACCGGCCCCACACACGGCACCAGGGCTGCGTGGGGTCAAACGCCACCTCGGTCCCATTGTAAAGCCCCCCCAAGAGCTGTCGGGGTGGGCGAGGTGCCAGCGGAGGCCGGCACAGGGCACTCGCACGGCGCGGGCAGCCTCTTGGCTGCAAAGGCTGGGAAAAGGGCAGGCGGTTCCTGCCGCAGCCCGATGCCATGGTGATGGGCTGCTGCCGGCATGAATTACCCATGAGCTGGGGGAGCAGAGAGGCCACGCCGAGCTGTGCCCTGAATGCAAAGGCCCCGCTGCTGCTGCATCCCGGCGACACAAAGAGCTGCGGCCATGCGCGGGGCTCCGTCCCAGCCCGGGGCTGAGGCACAGAGTGGCACTGCCCGGTGGCAGTGGGAGAAGGTGGCAAATGGAGATGCCCACATGGTGCGGTGGGGCTCACTGGGACACCCTGTCACGGCACCTTGGGGTGCGGGGCTGGGGTCCAGGGGTCAGGGTGGGATGGATGGGGGCTGGAAGCCGTTCCCTTGGTAACAGCTGGTCCCAGTTTCCACCAATCGATGTGGCGGTGCGGGTGCGCGGGCTGGGAGGGCTCGTGGCCTACATAAGCTCCAGGCGGGCACCGCGCGCCCGCACCGACACCCGGCAGATGCGCTTGCGAAGCCATGGCCAGGCTGACGGGCGCCCGGCCCGTGGCCGCTCTCCGCTGGGGCTGTGCCACCGCTGCCTTCTTCCTCCTCCTCCTCCTCACTGTGCAAGCCGGTAAGGTTGGCTGTAGTGGGGGGAGGTGTGGAAGGGTTCTCATGCCATGGGTCCTGCCGCCCTCGCCGGGTGCCAGGGTGGTGCTCGGCCGTGGGTGTTCGGTGATGCCGGAGGGAGACTGAGCACAGCTCTCCGACAGCCGTCGTGGCACTGGGGGAGGGATGGATGCAGCTCCTGGATGTGCCGTGCCCCACGGCCATGCCCCACTGCAACCAGACAGTGCCAGGGGGTGAGAGCTGGGCTGCGCTTACCGTTGCCCAGGGAAAGCCTGGTGCTGTGGGCAGGGATGTCTGGCACTGTGGGGTGTGGGGCTCCTGATTCCCTTCCCCATCCCAGCTCAACCAGGCTTAAGCCGGCACTGGGAGGGGTAATCCTCAAGATGGGATTTGAGTGAGATGGGGCCAAATTCACCCTGGGGGAAGGATGCTCTGGAGAGGGGGTGGGAGTTGTGCCAGGCAGGAGAGAGAAGGAGAGCGAAGAAGACTCCCCCTGGCCGGAGGAGCATGGAAATCCCTGTCTTGGTCCCTTGGCTCACTGGGAGCCTGGCATTGCAAGGACACGGACACGGCGGGACAGTCAGCCCCAGCGTGTGCCCAAACTGGTGCCATCTCCCGGCACACGCAGCTGGAGTCGGGGAGCAAGTCTTGGCCAGGCAGGAGGTCCTGGTCTGCAGTGGCAGTAGGAGCTGGGGATGGCACTGGGCACAGGCAGGGCACAGAAGCCTCCTGCTCCATGGCACCGACCTGTAGCGATGCCAGGGCAGCTGGTATCCCCAGGCTGCTCAGATGGGGGGGACCATGTCCCTGGCTGTGGGGACAGAGAGTGCCTGGCCTCCTGCACCCACCAGCTCTCATGTGCCCCATGTGTCAGTTTGGGACGTGGGGGGCCGGTGACAGTGCCCAGGGCTCACTCTGCCCGCAGCAGGGATGGGATGGGGGCTGGCAGACTGGGCTGCAAGCCAGTGCTGCCCGGCACAGGGCCATTTCCCAGCACGTCCCAGCCCGGGACAGGGTGGTCTCAGCTCTTCTGCTGCAGAAAAGCATTTTTTTTGTCTCCCAAGGACACAAATGTCCCCATGTCCCCCCATTCTCTCCACACCCCCTTGGCACCAGCCAGCCCTTCAGCACAGGGGGGAGCGGAGGGAGGATATGCACAGTGCCAGGCTCCCCCAGCACCCCGTGCCCAGTTCTTGGTGTGCAGCATTAGGATGGCCCCATCTCCCCACAGCCCAGAAAGCCGATCTTAGTGGCGATGGCAGCGCAGCCACCATCAACCACTCGCTGACGCTGCTGCAGCGGCTGCAGGAGCTGCTGCAGAATGGCAACGGTAGCGACACGGTGCTGCGGGTGCGCACGGCTGCCTCCGACGAGGCCAAGGTCTTCCACACCCACCAGCTGCTCCTCAGCCTCCAGAGCGAGGTCTTTGAGAGCCTCCTGCACAACCAGAGCGTTGTCACCCTGCACGAGCCGCCTGAGACCGCCGCGCTCTTTGAGAAGTTCATCAGGTACGTGGGGAATCCGTGGGATGGGGACATCAGGAGGGAGGCAGTTCCCCTGGGGACCGTGGGAACTCCACAGGATGGGGATGTCCAGAGGGATGCAGACACGGATGGGAGATGTTCCCTTGGGGACCACAGGGAGCTCACTGGAGGGGCATGGTGGGAGGAATGGAGCTGAGAAGGGAGAATGCTCCCCTGGGGACCCCACGGGATGGGGATACCTGGAGGGATGCAGCCAAGGGGGGATGCTCCCCTGGGGACCATAGGGGACTCCATAGGATGGGATGTCTGGAAGGATGGAGCCCAGGAGGGAGGATGCTCCCCTGGGGACTGCACTGGTCAGGAAAGGGTTTGGGGGGCCCCAGCATCACCACCCCACACTCTGACCCAGGTACCTGTACTGCGGGGGGGTGTCCATCCTGCTTCACCAAGCCATCCCCATGCACCAGCTGGCCAGCAAGTACCGGGTGTGGGGGCTGCAGCGCGGCGTGGCCGACTACATGAAGACCCACCTGGCTAGCGAGTCGAGCCAGGGCCACGTGGTGGGCTGGTACCACTACGCCGTGCGCATCGGGGACGTGGCGCTGCAGGAGAGTTGCCTTCAGTTCCTGGCCTGGAACCTCTCGGCTGTGCTGGGCAGCGCCGAGTGGGGCTCCGTGAGCGTGGAGCTGTTGCTGCTGCTGCTGGAACGCTCCGACCTGGTGCTGCACAGTGAGCTGGAGCTCTACACCGCTGTGGAGAGCTGGCTGAGCCGCCAGCAGCCCGAGGGGCCTGTGGCCGCACGGGTGCTGCGCGCCATCCGTTACCCCATGATCGCACCCAGCCAGCTCTTCCGACTGCAGGCGCAGTCAGCGGTGCTGGCGCGGCACCACGGCGCGGTGCAGGACCTGCTCTTCCAGGCTTTCCAGTTCCACGCCGCCTCCCCGCTCCATTTCGCCAAGTATTTCGATGTCAACTGCAGCATGTTCCTGCCCCGCAACTACCTCGCGCCCAGCTGGGGCTCCCAGTGGGTCATCAACAACCCAGCGAGGGACGACCGCAGCACCAGCTTCCAGACCCAGCTGGGGCCCAGCAGCCACGACGCTGGTAAGCGGGTGACCTGGAACGTCCTCTTCTCACCACGCTGGCTGCCCGTCAGCCTGCGCCCCGTCTACTCGGACTCGGTTTCGGGCGCCGTCCAGCCGGCGCGCATCGAGGACGGCCGCCCCCGGCTCGTCATCACCCCGGCTATGAGCAGCCCCGATTTTGCCGGTGTCAGCTTCCAGAAGACGGTGCTGGTGGGCGTGCGGCAGCAGGGCCGCGTCCTGGTGAAGCACGCCTACAGCTTCCACCAGAGCTCGGACGAGGCGGCCGACTTCCTCGCCCATGCTGACCTGCAGAAGCGCACCTCCGAGTACCTCATCGACAACTCCCTGCACCTCCACATCATCATCAAACCCGTCTACCACTCCCTCATCAAGGTGAAGAAGTAATGAGGTGGAGACGGGTCCCGCTGCCAGACTGTCCCTGACCCCGTGGTGGAGCTTGTGCTTGGTCCTCCTGCTCCTAGGTAGATGGAGATCCCCACGTTGGGGCTGCCCCAGGGCTGCTCTTTGATGCCCACCCCTCCTTCATTATCCCCTTGTCATGTCCTGTCCCCATCACTGACCCTGGAGCTGGGGAACACTGAGAGCCCCCCAGCCCCATACGAGTGGTGCAGGAGGTGAAACGTTCAGCCCATGGGCACATCCCGGGCTCCCAAGCCCCAGTATGCGAGAGGATGGGGACAAGGACAGTCTGTCCCTCCCACGATGCCACCCCTGCAGTGAGGCCATGGCACTGGGTCCAGCTGCTGGCACAGGTACCCCAGCAGTGGCACGCGGGGCTCGGTGGTGAGCTGGGTGCATGCCCAGGCTTGGGTGGGTGCTCCAGCTGCCAGAGGCTTGGGGTCACTGTCCCCACTCACAGCCGGCAGCTGCCCCGTCCCTGCCCGGGCACCCACCCCCTTCTGAATAAAAGCAGAAAATGAGCGGGGGGCGTGCGGGGGTGTCTTTGTGGGTCTGGCCCCATGGTTCCCCCCTGGCCTGGGCTGGGAGCTCTGTGGAGGCTGCACCCCTCCATCCCCTGGTGATGTCGAGCCATTCACAGCCCCGCTGGCACGGCCAACTCCAGGGGACACAGCAGCTGGCAGCCTGTGGCTCCAGCCCCACTCTGTGCCCACATCCCCCGTGGAACACCCGGGGTGCTGTGAGCTGCTGGTTCCAGCCCTCGAATCATTTTTGTGGCAATGCCACCCGTGCGACGGCCCCATCCCTCTGCCGACAGCTGTGCCGCCGGGGGAGCGCAACCGGCAGCTCGTTAATAATTAACGAACAGGGCAGCAGCTCAGGGAGTGTGGCCGGGCTGTGTTTACCCAGCGCTGATAACCCCGGCCCAGGCACCGCAGGCAGCTCTGGTGGGGCTAGCAGCAGACTGGGGACACTGGGCTTAGCTCAGCAGCGCTCTCCAGCCGGGCAGGGGCACGGTGCTGTGCCCGGGCACCGTTGCTGGCACCAGCTCTGCCCTGCTCCTTGAGCTGGGATGAGCCAAGGGGCACCCCCCTGCCACCAGTGCTCTGCTGCAGGCAGCGGCTGGCTTTGGTCTGTGGCCTGGCCTGAGGAGGGAGATGAAGAGCAAGAGGACGTGACTTTCCCACCCTCTGCTGTGACAAAGCAGGAAATGTGACGTGGAAAACTCGTGTTTATTTGCCCCGAAGAAAATAGATAATCAGGAGGGCAAAGGGCCAGGGAACATCGGAGCCCAACACAAGGGCTTCTGGGCAACCCACCGGTCCTGCCTCGGCTACGGCTCCTGCAGAGGGGGCAGATGTGGGGTCAGGGGGATGTGTGGGACCCTCCCCTCGCCACCCCACCAAGGCTGAGGTTCCGTGGGCTCTACCACCTGAACCACCAACCAGCAACCTGAGCACGGAGGGGGGGGGAAGTAACACGAAGCTGGAGTGTGCTGACCTTGGTGTCCTCCTTCAACACCTCCTCACCATCATCCTCCTCCTCGAGCAGCTGGTTCGCTTTCCCCTCTGCAGCCACCTCCTCTCCTGCACAGGATTTAACCTGAAAGACAGAAGCTGTCCCCTGTCCCCTGGCAGCGAGTCCCTGCCGCGTGCCGTGGGTCGTCCCATCCCCGGTACCTTGCCAGGCCGGCGCTGGTGCTCTGCCCGTGCCCTCTCCGCTTCGATGATCTCAAAGAACTCCCTGCGGACACGGTCCAGCAGCTCCTGGGGACTCTCCTCAGGCCTCTCCTCCGCCTCTGTCCCCTGCCCCTCAGACCTGGCGCGCTCCTTCAGCCGCATCTCCCGGTGCCGGGCCTCCAGGATCTTCTCCCGCTTGGTCTCCCGCTCGAACATCTAGGGCAGGGAGGGTGCCGAGGGGCTCAGGGTGAGCAGGGGACCCCAGGGGACAGCATGCTGGATATGGGGCTCACTGGCAGCGTGTGCCAGCGCCGCGCCAGCAGTGCCAAAGGCTTTGCCGTGATGTTGCCCAGAAGCTCGCAGCTCAAAGCCCACGTACGGCATTGACCAGGTTCTTCTCGTTCCTCTGGAGGGTGCAGAGCCCGGAGGAGATCTCCAGCAGGGTGACAGTGCCCAGCTTCGAGCCGCAGCCGATGATGTACCCATTGTCCTGCAGACGCAGGCTGGAGAGGGGCTCATCACAGACCTGGGGAGGGAGGATTGGGTGGGTGGTGGCACTCGGCCCTGGCCTGATGCCCCATGGGGGACGTCAGGCGGGACAAACTAGCAGAGGCAAATCTGCCTAGTTGCCAATACCAGGAGGCAGATGTGAATTTTTGGGTACACCAGGCTCCAAACGCAGCTCAGGGCTGAGAGGATGGCTGCTGCTTGGTGGCACTTTGCCCAAGAAGGATGGAACCCCATCTCCTGGCTCCGCAAGTGGCAGATCTGCTCAGCAACCTGCTGCCAGCGATGGCCAGGGGCAGCCCCCGCTCCCCTCCCAGGGCAAGGGACCCTGAGCTGCTGGGCACCCAACCTTCAGGCTGAGGGAAGGGTCCTTCTGCTTGAAGAGAAAGTCCCAGACGTCCAGGGTCCCGTCTGACCTGGTGGTGAAGAAGACAGCCGGTCTCACGGTGCTCCAGCAGCCGTCCGTCAGGTAGGAGAGGTGGTACCTGCCGGCAGAGCCCACGCAGCAGGGATCATGGGATTGCTTGGGTTGGAAGAGACCTTTCAGATCACGGAGTTTGAGTGTTCCCCCAGTGCTGCCAGGGCACCACTGAACCACTAAACTGAGCCTCCTTTGCTCCAGGCTCAACAAGCCCAGGTCCCTCAGCTGCTCCTCACCACCCTTGTGCTCCAGCCCCTT
>JANHGN010022322.1:0-82111 GCA_024605025.1 Megaceryle maxima | reverse complement strand
TACTGGTTATTTTCATAACAGAATAGTCAGCAAATTTATATAATTAATTAATTAATTATTTTAAAAGAGATCTTAAATCTCTTTGGAGGACCTAATGTTAGACATACTCAGTGTACACAATCACAGCCTGGTTTTGAATGCTTAAGTGCAGGAGAATTTGAATAGATATCCTAGGAGAGCTAGAGGATAGTGGTCCAGTGCTTCCTGAAAGTTCCATCAGCATCAATCTTGATCTTTTGATTCTATTTTTCTCTTCTGTGAGGTGCCACATGCCTGTTGTGCTACATAAACAAACAAAATGTCTTTACTGCTCTGGACAGTGAGAGGTAAAAGTGCATGTTGATAACACTGAAATGCTGGAATGAGTTTTCTTTTGCATTACCAGCATTAGCCTGTCTGAGGAGTGGTCTGAGGCAAACAATCAAGAGGCAAATTCTTCTGTTGATTAGTCCTACTCTGTGTAAGGAATTTGCATATTGGTTCTTTATAGCAATTCAATCTTTTTGTACAAAATTATGCTGAAGATGGATTTGCCACTGGGGATTACCTTGATAACTCTTTAGGGCAGCTCTGGTAATCAGACTTATGGAGTTATGAGATTTTTGGGTAAATATAATTTAAAGATTGTAGTTTAAAATCCTTCTTTAGAGACTTACAAGACCCACCTGGCTATGTTCCTGTGGGGCATGCCCTAGGTGTTTCTGCACCAGTGTAGGGGTTGGACTTGATGGTCTTCAGAGGTCTCTTCCAATCCCTACCATTCTATGATTCTATGAAAATTAGATTATTCTAGGCAATGAAAAGGCAATCTTGTTCAGTGTGTCCAGACCTCTACTACATCTTGCTTTTTTTGTTTTTCTATATTTCTGAGTTTTCCATTCAAACTATACTGTTTATTGCCACCATTACTTTTAGTACTTGCTTAATTTATATGCTGGAAACTGAGAATCTGGGATCAGTGGCCATTTTACTACCCTACTAAAATGTTTTCATTATATCAGTTTGTCTGGAGTTTGGTGGGCCTGAGGAGGTTTGATCATACACAGTTGCCCTTCTTGTTAGCAGTTCTGTAAGAGCCTCACAGGAGAAAGATTTTGTTTTAAGATATTTTCATGACAAAATTAACAGATCACTGTGACTATATTCACAGATAAAGTGTTCCAAAGATGGTTCACTCCTCATGAACCAGTGGTCCATGCTGGTTTTGTAGGACAACCCTTTGATGCCTGTAATTAATAGCTCTCTCTTCCAGCAAAAGGTTGGTGTTACATTCACCCACCAGCACTAGAGAGAGGATAGGTGAAAACTCCTTATATTACAAGACCTTTTCCTTTCATCAACTTTTTTTTTTTTTTTTTTTTTTTTCCCCAAAGCTCCCAGCTGAAATACAGCCATCCACTCTGGAGTCTGTTGGATTGCTCTGCCAAGGGACGCTCTTGTTTGCATAACAGGACCAGCTGGTCATGGCAGGTTACTTGATACCAGCAGCTGCCTCTTTTCAAACAGCTTTGGTGGCTCCCAGCCCCTGCCAATTGCAGAGTTGAGACACTGGGCCCTTTGGGAGCTCAGTCTTTATTAAGCAACATGGAGAAATTCTGTTGTTTTAAAACTTTGAAGCAAATTAGAAGGGTGGTTGACTATGGCTAGCTCGACCAGCATTTCTGTTAATCCAGAGAAAGAACACTGAACAAAAAGGAGTAAATGGAATCTACTTTTCATATGGCTTTAATAGTTAAGAATTTCTTCCCCAAACCTTTTCTACATTGGATTAGCTCACAAAGAGGTGTTGCAAACATTTACTACTCCCCAGCCTGGTGTTAATTATGTAAATCGCATGCATTGTTTCTGTTCTCTGATTGAGTGACTTAGGTAATCAACCATGTCAATGAAAATTATAACAATCAAATTTTTTTGTTGTTGTTTTTCTGAATATCTCAGAATTCAAAGGTGAAAATCAATGTTTTGAACATCAGTGGAAGTGAAGCTTGACTGCATGAATATTTACGGACAGCAAAGATGTCAGATTGGCAAATCATATGAATCACATTTGGATTTGCTTGTTATTATTGTTAATAACTGCTTGTGTCACAATATTACTTAATATTCTTTTAATGTTCAAAATATAGAGAAAGCTACATGATAGTCCGAACTTCAAAGAAGTTAAAATATAAGCATAAAACACAGGGGGTTTACTGGCTTTGGAACAAATGTTTGCAGAATTTCCCAGTTTTCTCCCTGTTTCCTGTCTCTCTCTCACGCAAATACACTCTTTTCCCAGTTGTAAGAACAACTATGAAAAAATTGATTTAGTGTTATCACTATAGATATTCCCCAGATAGGGCTGCATAAAGCTTTTAGTTTCTTTAATTTCTACAAGTGCTTTCCTTTAGATGGAAGAGAGGAATCAAGTCATGCTTATCACATTTCTCTGATGTCAAAAGATTCAGTTATAGTTCTGATAGCCTTCTATAATTCATTCTGCAGATGGATCTACTGAAAAAAAAAAAAAAGTCCTCTTTCTTGGAGACAGAATGGAAATCTATTTTCTCTAACAGTGGTTTTGGTATTTTAGATAGCTAAGACAGTTGGGTAAATAACCCTAAAACTTTTCTGTGTATATCAACAACCTTACTATTCAACTTTTTAGACTCTATTTAAAATGTCCCAGCTGGAATAAACATTCCACATTGAAACTTTGGCCACTGAACTTTCTGTCAAGATTGCTTATTAAAAACTCGTATTTTAAGTCTATTTTCATAAGCTGACTAATAATTTCATAAGTAAAAAAGAAAAACCCACTGTATTTAAAACAGTGAGCTTGTAAAGTAGAGATGCTAGTCTAAACATTCTAATAGGTAATCAGGGCATAAAAACATGCCTAGAAAACTGTATGCTTAATCCAAAGAGTTAGCAGATGACATTGCAAACACTGAGTCCCTTCTATGGATTACTTACTCAAACATAAACTGCAGATAGGGAAATATTTTCATTGAATCATAGAATGGTAGGGGTTGGAAGGGACCTCTGGAGGTCATCAAGGCCAACCCCCCTGCCAATGCAGGAACACCCAGGGCATGCCCCACAGGAACAGATCCAGGTGGGTCTTGAAAGTTTCTAGAGAAGGAGACTCCGCAACCTCTCTGGGCTCTGTTCCAGTGCTCTGTCACTCTCATGGGAAAGAAGTTTTTCCTCATGTTGAGATGGAAATTCCTGTGTTTCACCTTGCTACCATTACCTCTTGTCCTATCATGGGGCACCACAGAAAAGAGACTGGCCCCTTCTACTTGACACCCACCCTTCAGATAGTTGTAAATGTAGTAAGATCCCTTCTCAGTCTTCTCTATTCCAGGCTAAACAGCTTCAGGTCTCTCAGCCTTTCCTCATAAGAGAGATGTTCCAGTCCCTGAGGAAGTATTTTGAGGAAGTATTTCATTTTAATATAAAAATATTTTTGAGGAAGTATTCAATGTAGTGTTTGAAATAATGCATTCATTCAAGAAATCCACAGTCAAATAATAACAAGAGAAAAAATGTATATATCTTCTCTGCTTTCAGGAATGGTTTGGCATTCAGAGGTGGGATCCACCTCAGAATTAGGAACAAAGTAAAAGAAAGTTTCAGCATCCTTCACTGGCAGTAGCTAGTGAAATGCACACTCCTACATTACCTGATGTGGTTGCAGTACCCTCCATTTAAGCCACAATTATTTCCATACACGCAAGGATCAGTTTAATATTATTTTTTTTCCTAGTAGTTAAAGAATCTCATAACACAGGCAAGTGCTAAGTGCAGTGTTATAAAAGAGTGAAGTTCACAACCCCCAGCAAGATTACAGTAATGAACCATATGAAATCAGAATGTGAAGAGACGGGTGATACAGAGCCTGGTCAAAAGCCAAAGGAAATCAATGGCACATCATCTGCAGGCTTCAGTGGGGTAGGATTGAAACCAGCGCATCTAATCTCAAGTCTGATCCTTACTTTGTCTGTAAATTTGGGCAAGTTATTTGTACTTTATAGCCTTAATTTATTTCTGGAATGGTTGTGAGACTTCAATCAAAACGGTGTCAAAACTTTAAATGAAAATATGAACAATTCCAGAAATAAGAACCAATATCAACAATACAAAAAAATACAAAAAATATGTGTTTTTTTGTCTTAATTGAAAGCAAGTAGCAGCAAGATGATATGTATAAAGTGTACAGTAAGTGCACTTAAGCTTCCAACTTATAAATTCAATTAGAAACAGAGATATTGCAGGAGTATAGATTAAATATGTAAGAATACTGAAGAAAGCAATAAAACATCCAAGCTGCCCAAATACCTGCCACATGAAAACTTTCCCCCACATACACAGAAAACCCACAGGTACTGAATATATTGGCAAAACAAAGGGAGAAGCATATTTCAAAGCAAGCAGGTGCTTGCAAAAATAAAACCATTCAGGGAATCTCAATGAATAATAATACGACTACTTATCACGTACATAATGAAGGAAATATTTTTGCCAAGGGCTCAGCACTAGTGCAACTTAGCAAAATTGTGACTGAAGAAAAAGAAGTATTGTCAACATGTATATCAAAAGCTGATTTGATTTCATATTAGGATATTAAAAACTTCTTTTTCTGAATCATCCATATTTCTGGCTCTACAAGGATGCTCTACTAAGAGCTAATTAATATTAACCTAATTATATATATATGTAACAGCATCTTTTTGCATAATTTTAGCCTTACCATTTTTTCAAATGAGGAATCATTTACTGAGATGTATTAAGCCAAAAGGACATTTTCATTAAATTGGGATGATTTTTAAGACTGTATTTTACAATAGTACTGATATTGGGCAAAGCACTGCTCTGCACTTAGAGAAAATTCTGTGTTATGTGATACTGATCTCATATCCTGAAATGACAGTTTAAGTTTTTCTGTGTTCCTGAACCATCTCTTTTCAGGCAAGTTTTTAGATGCTATCACTCTCCTTTGCTTACTACATGCAAAATATTCTTGGGCCAGAAAGTGCTTTTTTTTACAAGTGTATTTTTTGCCAATTATTTCCATGCAGTCAAAAGTACATGTCCTTTTGTTCACTAACTGCAGTGTTGTAAAAATTAAAAGCTATTTTTCTACAGATAAATTCTTCCTATATACAAATATTTAAAATTTAATTAAAAATATTTTTTAAATGATGATTTTTATATATACACAAAGGTATAATGTGAGATAGGTGTATAAAGCTACACAGATGTGAGCTGAAGCCGCTGTGCTACTTTACTAACATTCTCTGACAACTACATAATGAAAAGTATGTACAACAGTAAAATGACGTTTTTTAAAAGGGTGGAATTGTGTATATGTTCATGAACTCCTGAAAAATGTGACTTGTTTTATATGAATTTCATGTGAAGAGAGGCTGGTTTATCCGTGATAACGTTGTGTAACCCAAAAGGATCCCATCTGACAGCTGTTGAATAGCATACATAAAAGATGGGGTGTGGGAGCAGTCAAGTCCATTATAACCTATATTGATGACCCCCTTTGGCAATTTTACTATAGAAATCAAGACTTAGTGTGCCTGAAAATAATTACCTTCTCCTCACTAGAGATAGTCCTTCTGTACTGGGACAATACTGTGTGGACAATGGCTATGGGACTGCTTTTGTCATGATCCTCATGCAATTTGTATTTGACTGACAAACAAAGAATTTCAAGGGCAAAAGTTCAGGTTTTTACAAGTGCTAGTTGTAAACCCACAAAGTAAAATTCTCTTCTCATACGTGTCAAGATACTCTGTTCTGCCTCATCTATGAGCCATCTCAGAAGGTGGATAGCAGAGAATAATGACTATGAGAGAAGTGATACAGCTTTGAGATGAGACTTTTGCCGTGAGAACACTCAGTTCATTTAAACAGAAAAGGACTCATTATCCTGCCACCTGTGACAAAACTTTAAAGGCTAATTTCATTTCAGTCCTTTTGTCTGCCTGTGGAAAACTAACCGTTCTAATTCCTGTTTGCTCTCATTTGCCTGAACAGAGTAATTTCAGGCTCTTGGTTTCTTGATTTTAACAACAATTAGACCTTTGGGTATTGCTGAAACGACCTGGATTTTTACAGATAAACCTTCATACTTGAAGGGCTGTGGAAGGCTACAAAAATAAAAATTATCCAGCATCTTCCCTCATGTGGGGGATTGCTTAGCTTACTGCTGATAACGTAGGACTCAAAAGCCCAGTACGAGATCAGAAGCTGCCTGCAGGCACACACAGTCCATGATCTTTGCTTCCCCTGTGCTCCATAAACCTTCTCCAATACTTTATAGCAAACTTCAGTGGAAAGAAGTCTCAGAAGCTACTCTTTGCCCCAGGAATGGAGTGGGCACATCAGCACTGCCTTGCATTTTTCCAAAAACAAGGAGTTTGTTAAGAGAGAATATCTTAATGTTCCTGAAAGATGTCTGTCCCCAGCAGTACCAAGGGAAGTAAAATACAAAATATGTCATATTTTATCTCTGTGCCACTTTGTCTCGCCCCGATTTTGGACTGACACACTCCTGTGATATTTTCAAATGCTGAAACATTTTGGTAATCTCATCTGGCTCCCAACAGACACAACAACTTCATGTCTTAAGCAGGTAGACTCAGGACTGAACAACCAAAGATGGTGAATGGAGCTCTCACTGGGGACATGTGTGGGCGCTGAAGCTGAAGTCATGTTCTTGCTGGGATGTGGGAGTGAGATCAGGTACAAGCTATGCTAGCTTAGACTCTCTCTGGCCTCAAGTCATATTCATTTGGGTCATATTTTCGGAAATGCTGAACACCTGTCACTGGGACCTGGAGTTTAGATGTGCTTCCCGTTGAGCACTGAAATAAGCAGGTAGATTTCAAAAAAGCTCAAACTCTTGGACTGAATTCTACTGAACTTCTGACTGCATATGTGGGTGGTGAGTATTTGCAGATCTTGCTCTGAGAGCTTTTGAAAAATGACTCTGCTCTTGCTGTAGAATAAGAATTACAGCTGAGTTTCATTTTTGCACATCTAAGGAACAGTACAGGCGAGTGCTGCCTGAAATCTTTCCTTTTCCATCCTGTCAATGTCTTGACTCAAAAGTAATATGAAAGTTGATCTACCTGTGGCTTATTTCATCCATTAAAGCAAGCCACATTGAAGATGGTCTGCTCAGATAGGATCTGAGCCATTAGCTCAAAGCCTTTTGGGAACTTAGATGCCATTTTTATTCTGTACTGTAAACACATGCATGAGAAAGCTCCTGGAGGAATAACTTCTTAGCTACACATGAATTGTCATCTTGGTCTTGTCTGGGTCAATAAAAAACTTCTGAGAGATCTGCTAATATGCTGCAAAACCTGTTAGTTGAAGATAGTAATTCTGGAGTGTCCCCTCTGGGTACTCCTCTGGTTCCTGGAAGGAAGGGAATCATTCACACAGGAAGGTATTAACAAAAATGAGAGACCAATAAATGTACATGTCAGTGTGAAGCAACAGCTAAAATTAATTCACAAATCCAAACAATCTGCAGAAAACTGAACACAATTATATAAGAAATTAAGTTATACAGTTGCCATGACCTTTAATCAATCATTCCAGCTGTTAATGTTAATTTTGCGATCTGAAAATCATAGTTCTATTTGCATTTTAATGGCTGTTAAATGAGAGTCATCAGGAAGAAATAGTGGCAGCTTGGCCTTTTGATACCAAGTTCTTCCTTCCTAATGTGATTTGGAAGATTTGGAAATCCTGTTCAGAAGGGGTGTTGTTTCAAACTGCAGCAAGCAAAGGGAGCCAATTTTGCAGAGGAAAAACAGGCAACTGAAAGCAAATCCCTTTTTAATCCAACTGCAGCTATGAACAGATCATAAAAAAAACCCAAACAAACCCCAAACAGGTAAAAAAGATATAACAGCAACTTCATTACCATCATACTAACAAAAACTCTAGCTTCTTTTAAAACCCTTTTCCCAGATTTTTTTTTTTCCATCAGCAGAGTTTTCATACAAAACTAACAGAAATTTTTGTCAAATGGAAAAGGAAAGAAAACCCAGCAAATGCAATAAAACCACTAAATAACCAGGAAGTTTAGTTTTAGTACAATTGGTTTATTTTGTCTTTTTCTGGTTAAGGTGTTGCTTACAGGACTGTCATAACATAAACACTACTCATTGGCTTATTTTGCAGACAATGACGTTAGTGGTATTGCATTAGATCAAAGCTCTATTTAAATCAGATTCCCATGCTGGAATGAATAACTGTAAACTTGTTGATTGCTTTAATTTTTAATAAGGTCTAAATGTCTGCCAGCCTCTTGTTCTAGTATTTTCCATTTTAACATTAATACATTTTCATATTAATAGAAAGACTTTCATTGTTACATGACAATTTATTTGTATGTGAAGTGCACAAATCTGATTAAAATGTGATGTTCTGCTTAAATCTTCATCTAAATCTCCTAGGAGACAGTCCCCAGGTGAATCTTCTTTGGTTAAAAAAGGAGGTCTTGGAACTACATGTTCAGAAAGGAAAGCAGTGAGCTGCAGACAGATTTCAGCTTTTGGAAAGCAAAGTCAGTACTAACAATGAAAGAAGAAAATGGTTTAGCTCTATCCAAAGTCCTTTTTATTTAAAACAGGTAAATTGTAAGAGGAAAAAAGTTTCTGCAGATGTTTTCAGGCTGAGTTTCATAAAGGATTGAATAGCAATAGGAAAGAGGAACATAGAGAAATGCTCTGCCTTTTATCACACAAGTAGGACTTCTGCCCATAAAAGCTGTCTGTTTGGAATGCACTGAACAGCACACCCTCTTCTTTCCCCAAGCACAGAACCTATGCATTTTCTGCTTCTACATTATTGCTACAAATAAAACGTGTACGAGTGGTATGCATGCTAATGGTCCTCATCTCTGAAGTCAGAGCACCAACTGATGCAGGAAATTATCGCAGGGCAGAGGACTCGCATCCTTACTGTTACAAGCCCTGCCTTAGGTTGTTATCCAGACATACTACTGCCCTTCAAGCTAAAAGTTACCCAGGAACAAAACAGCTCCTAGCTTTGGCCAAAAGGCAGATCAAAAGCAACGGTTTCCGGATGCCAATGCTTTGTTTCTGCTGAGGTTCAGAAAATTGTCTGCCTTAGAAACCTAGGGGTTTTTCTCTCTGCCCAGTAATGTTCCAGTCCACAGTATGGCTTTGTACAGTCAGTGCAGTCATGCGCGCGTGTGTGTGCACTCATGGGTGTATGTGTGTAAATATAAGTAAGCAGCAGTATGCTGTGCATAGAGGGTGATAGAGATTCCTAGTCTGAAATTTCAGTGCCACAGAAGTTGGTGAGAGCTTTGTCACCAGTGTTGGTGGAACCAGGCAGTCACCCTGCAGTCTAAAGTAATTTAGTGCAGACAAGGAATGGGTGAAGTCCAGGGTTCTGAGGGCTTCTCCACGGTGGACAGACTTAAGAATGCTTGCTATGAAATGTCTTTCCATTGAAGGTCTTGTCATATCTAAATAGTTATAAATGAATCTTCAAAGCTTTGGAAGTTGATTTGGCCAAGTCTACAGGTCTGTCAGTCAGGGCATCAGTCCACAGATACCCTGAGTGCAAACTCTCTTGTAGCATTTTTAGTATTTCTAATCCCAATCAGGTGTAAAATAAGAACCCTTTTTTTCCCCAGGCACTTTAAGATTTCTGTGCACATCAAGTAAATGGATATTAAACATTCTTCAAGAAGAATGGCATGTGGAAAAGATCCATATAGATTTTATTTTTGCTAATGGATCAAGCTTTTCCTTTTCTACCCAACCATACACATCCATCCTGAATTTTCAGTGCTGGAATAAAAGCATTAAAGAAATCCCAGCAGAGAGATATCTTAATTTATTATTTTCCACCTGTTGATAATCCTTGGCATTTAAAATGTCAGTATTTTATTTTTGAAGACAGAGCTTTCTTAGGAAACCTTCTATGTGGTGTTTATCATCCAATAAGTATCATGTTCCTCAACAAACTTCAGGAATCAAGCCAGCAGATTAGCTCCAGAAGAACAGACAAATGTCAAAGGTATCTTTATAGCTATATTGCAGGTCAGAAGCTCAATGCAAAAGGGACCCATTTTGTTGCTCACAAATTGCTGAATTGCAGGAAATGTCTATGTGAATATCCTAAACAAATATATTCTCCTTGTTATTCTTGATAGTATCTTATTTGTATTACCTTTTAAAAATTTAGATAATTTAGCATTAAACTGAAATGGTTTTAACAAATCAGACTCTGAGGTACCATAGGGTTGGAGTTTTGGTTTCTTTTTAGGCAGTCAAAGCTTTAATTCCCTTTTCTTCTCCCATTTCACCATTTTTTTCTTCACCCATCAGAATTTCTACCTGCCTTTTTCAGACATATTAAAGTTTAGGAAAACCAAATATTTTCAATATATTTTTATCCTGATTTAAGACATTCATAACACTTAATAGTTTTTTGTTTTTTGTTTTTTTTTTTTTGGTGATAATCTAGCCTCAAGACTAATGTATGATGCTGACTGAAAAATCTTTATGCAAAAGTAAGCCCATTTTCAATTTACTTTCTGAAAGTGTACCAGAAGCAATGATAGATTGTGCACAGTCTGGATGTCATGTACCTTCCTCCTCTTCATGAATATGCTCTTTTTTATTTTATAAAACTCTGACCAACCTTGTTCCATCTGATTGTAGATGTTTTTTAGAAGGCTTATATCATTAAAATGCACTGATAAGAGTTGTGAAAAGGAGTTTCATTTCTGTTCCATTCCCCAGATTGTTGGCAGTAGTGCTAAAACACGCACAAAGGCCATCTGGCCCATGGAAGATAGTTTCCATACAAATAGATTTATGCCAAAAATTTTATGTATACAAAGATAAGTAACAAGATTGTTGAGAATGAAGAAGACTCTTGGTAAAAGACTGACTACTGGAGGATTTATTGTGACAGCAGAATTGAGTTTCCTTATATCCCCTTTGGGAAGACAGGCTGGTTTTAGTCTTGATTCCTTGATGCTGTCCTAAAGGGAAAAGAAGAGGGTACTAGGATGGGCATTTTCCTGGTCAGGCAGGAATTGGAGAATGGTGATGGAGGAGAGTGAACAGAGCCTCCCACTTGCACTTTTGCAGTGAAAAGCAGAATCATGGTCAAAATCTGAGGGCAGCATTGCTGAGACAGCTGACCCTACATCCAGAAATGAAAGACAAGAACTGGCCTGTTAGCTTAAGGGCTGCTCCTTCCAAGACTGGTATGGGAAAGCTCTGTTGCAGATTCCTTGCTGGATTCATTAGCCTTCAGCTTCTCACCCTCCTTACTTTGCCCAGGAAGTCCTCTTGGGCTCCCAGCAATGAGTATTAGAAAAGACAGTAACCTCACCTGTTGTGGTAATCATAAAAAATGGGTAAGTTGTAGATGTTTAACCTGGACCATACTACCATATTCTGTGAAGTGGAGGTAACTGTTTCCTTAGCCACTTACCGGAAGAGTCTATCACATCTTGTTCAAGGGATAAGTTTGGAATGGTTCTTGGTGTCTTGGTCAAATGACTTTCCAGGTGATAGGATTTCTCATTTGCCTCAACCCCTTTGAAGATTGCGAAGGGTGCTAGGCTTTGCAGACTTAATGAAAATAAAAAAAAAAAAAAAAAAAAGGAAAACAGTGTAATAGAATGAATGAACAACAAAATAAATGACAGACAAATAAGTGAAATAAATTTCCAAAGAGAAATGATGTCTCAACAGAGAACCAAATTTAATGGAGAAAATAAATTTATTGGGAACTTAAACAGAATCTGCAGGATGGAAGGTTAAAGTGAACTGATCAATAAACGTTTAGAAAGTTGCCATTTCCCCAAGTCTCCTAACACTCACAAAGTCCTAATCCCAGCTTCTTGAGCTGTTTAGCAGAGCTGAAGTTGCAGGACAAGATAGTATATCTGGTCTTGTGCTGGCAGACTTAAAGTTCCCTATATTTTCTTCATCCCTGGGACCTACAAGTAGGCTAAGCTGATTTACCAGAGATGAACTTCTGACAGAATAGCCCCAGAGGCTATGAAACGAGCTTGGACTTAGCATTGTTATTCATAAAACTGCATTTAATAATTCAGGACACAGGTGATTTCAGCAAAAGATATATTTTAAATAGCTTTTCTGATTTTAGTTTTAGACTAACGGATAGGACCATATGTCAAAACTGTAATAAATATAAATTTACATTACATAGAACAGTATAAATGAGTTGCTTTTAGTGACAATGTTATTGCTCCTTATAATACTGAAGTGTCACAGGTAATTTATGAAAAAAATGCTCAGAATATTTACTGATAGACCTGATATGATTATTGTTTTTGATGGGAAAAATCAGAAACAGTCTCTCTTCCAAATCTTATATGACTGATCATAAAGTAGTTAACAGAAATGGCTCATGACTGCTGAAATATTTACAGTGAGGTGCAGTTTTATCAGCACAAGAATAAGTAAAATCCATTTTAAACTAGGCTAGCATACAGCACTGTGTATGAGCATACTCCTGCTACGGAAACTTTTGCAGTATGATTACTCTCCTGTTACACAATCTGGAACATAAATTGACAGCATTACGAAAAGCTTTTCATTTGTTGGCATAGTGGTTCAACGTGTTATGGAAATAACTTAGATTCATTTATATTCAAGGGCTTTGGAAGGACTTTTATGTAGAATGGTGCTCAAATGCAAATTTCCAACATATCCAAATTCACCTGACATATTTTTCTCTTAAAATGAATTATCAGACACTAGGATAATATTATGGGGAAAAATGCATGTTTTAACCAGCAGCAGTCATCTTATTGTGGAGTGGTATTCACATACATCCCATTACCATGAAAATGTCAGATATTTTCTGTATTTATTTTGCATATGCCTAAGGATATGCATGTGTTTTGTTGTATATTCTTTATTTAAAGCTTTAGTCCCACAGCAAAGCAGTAACAAACAGCTCCACACTTTAATCTGAGAGTAGCCTGTTAAAAGCCAACTTCTGAAAGTAATCTGAAATCGAAATGCTTATGTGGACCATCCTGAGAGCTGCTGCATGTCATGAAGGTATGGGGCAGAATTTGGGATCCAAAGCAGAAGTCATAGGAGGGTGCTTTGCTGGAAGATGAGTAGGTGCTAATTAACATGTCCTCTGAAGTGTCTTTATTATTGCCATTGTCTGATGTCCAGAAAGGAAGGGTGACAAAGCCTCTCAGATCAACAGGCTTGTTGTCAGATGTAAAAATACAAGTAACATTGATCTCATGTTTGACCCCTATGCTTCATCTCCATAGGGAAGCAGTGGAGCCCACAGGTCCCAGCTCCCAGTCTCTATTGATACAAAGCCATGCTTTTGTCCATTCAGAAATCTTAGGAGACATTAGCTCCTGAGATCCCCTCAGCTCTTCTAAGTCAGTCACCACAGAAAACAACAGCTCAATAAATAAAACTGCCTGTAGAGAAGGCTAAGACCTTAATTTGCTTCACTGAGAAGCCTTCAAGAAGTATTGACACCTGCACCAAATGAAGATATCTTCTTTTCATAACAACAAGCTTCTGGTCACCAAAAATGTCAGAAACTAAAACCATCATAGGATACAAAACAGTTTTATGGTAGGTAGGAGGATTTACTACACCACCAACTGTGGTGCATTCATCCTCATGGCTTTAAATCCACAGTCTGGATTAGCCAAATGAGCCTCTTTGCTCATTTCTACTTGAGATTTTTTTGGGGGGTTACTAGATACCACTGCTTGTGTTCATCCACAGAAGACTCCAGTGTTTCCATGAAGCTAATAAAAACAAAAGGAGCTCTATTTAAAGAAATGAAAAATGTAAACGCAAAGTCAGGGATCTGTTTCAGTCAAGTAACCACAAAGAAGAGAGGAGGGAAACACGATAAGGCTCTGAAAATCCTACTGTGGAAGAGCTGACTTAGAGCCAGGACAGAGAAAATAAATGAATTCTGAATTCCTTTTTCCTGCATGCCGAAATATTTTCGGTCTGAGTCTAAAATAAACCTTTAAATTAAACTTTAAAATGCAACTGAATCGTACAAAAAAGTTTCTGTGAATATAACAGACCATATTGTGGATCCAAAGTGTCAAATTCAATCTAAGAGTCTGTGCTGCCACCACTGCAGCTCAAACACTAAAGTCCCTCAGGCACTAGCTGTGTCTTGGTCATACCCTATCTATAGAGTACCAGCTACTAAAATATAGAGATGGCCAAGGAAACAGACATGGGTATCAACTTGAAGAATTGCCTTTTTGGGAGCACAATAGCCTACCCAGGAACCTCCAAAACACCATTTTCTGGGGGTCTCAGAAGGACTCAAGTTCCTAGGAAGCCAAACATACTCTGTTTACCAAGCAGCACAGAAGCTGTGTGTAGAGACACCAAGTTGTCATTTGCCATGTTTATTCTTGCTTTGCTTGTGCCACTCAGGCTGAATGTCACTCACCTTTTGGGATCTGCCAACTGAAAGATTTCATTGTCACAGGTTCAACGTGCCTCTGCTGAGGAGGCAGCCTTTCTGCTCTCTTTTGCACAGGGAACAGCAGAGGTGGCAAGGAGTGGAGGAAAGGAAAGCCCTTTTCTACCTAAAGGGGGCTGGTGGACTGAATCCCATGGTCTTTCCCACAGGTCTGTCCCACCATTTCTCCCTTCTCATGATTAGTCCCTGATCCCTCCCTGCACAGCTGCCTCGAGGCTCCCTACAAGCTCCCCCATCACCTGCTTATGCAGGATGTAAGGCATTACACACTTGCCACAGTTTCTCAGGGGACATCTCTAACCACAGGCGGTTTATAGTTGAATGTATATTTGCAAATTGATAATTTTGCATCATGTTGCAAGAGGCTGCTTAGCCCTGGGCAGTGCTGTATTAGGAATGGCATTAATTCCCCCATGGGCTTTTGAGTAGAAACTACAAAGGCTGTAAGTAGAGCAGAGAGATGGTGTCGGCAGCCTCAGAGGGAGCTGCTGACAGCCCAGAGAGGCAGAGCAGGTCTCAGGGTCCTGAGGCACGATGGACGATTGCTGCAGCCGGCTGAGAGATGCTCCTTTTCTTCCTCTGCACTGGTTGACGAAGAGTCTGACCTCTGGGACTGGAGCATCCCCCGAGGGTACAGATAACCACACTGCACTCTCACAGCTTTACTCTCAGTGGAGTAGCCCAGCACACCATGTGTGCCATGCACAGTGTTCAGCCTTATCAGGAAAGCACAGCTATGAGATTTGCCCTGTGCTGACAGAGTATTCACTAGCTTTGCTGTTGGGTAACGTCCCAAAACTTGCAAGCGGGGATAAGGGCAACTCTTCCCTGCCAGCTATCGAGCTGCTCTCTGGCACCAGCTATCATGCCTCAGGGCTGCAGTGCTACTTTGCCCATGGACAAGAAAATATGGCAAGAAAGGGGAAAGGGATAGTCTAATCAGGGAAGCAACTAGGAGAGTGTGAAAGATGAAGGATACTATGAAGGAAAATGTAGTTCAGTCTCAGGAAGTCACATTTGTATTGAACAGTGCTGGAGCTGGCTGGGAAGAGGAGAAAATGAATAGTTTATGGACTAATACTGTCTGGATAGTTACTGTGCAAAATGACTTGGAAATTCTCGTTGATGAGAGGAGCTCTGATGTAATAGTCATTGCAGAGCGTTAACAGGGTGATTCATGTGAGTGAAATCTTTGCATCTCAGGGTGTAGCTCTTGTAGGTAGGACTGAGGGTGAGGGATGGCATCCTGTACTATCCCCTTTAAAGTAATCAGTAGATGGAGGAGTGTGAAAACATGCAAATGATAAACTCCAGAAGGGATTTTGGGGGAGTGAAGGGGATTGAAGAGATGATGTCTGCTATGAGACACTGAATCAAACCACAAAGTAGGATGAATTACTCCTAAAGCATCTGTCTGCACTGTAGAGTGAAAATTGCATTATTATAGGGAACTTTAGTTTGGAATATTTAATGCAGCTGGTAGTAAAACATTACAAATTTCAGATATTTTTTTTTTTCTGTCCCCAAAAGGAGATTGGACTTGACAGCTATCTATTTGGAGACTCATAGTAACAGATAATAATAGATGAATTCTAGGACTACAAGTTGTTGATCGCCTAAGGCTTATAGGGTCTGGTTACATTCATTATGAACAAAGAAAGGACAGTCCTATCTAATAATATTTATATGAGTAGCTTTACAGAACTGAACGTCTCATCATTAAGGAACATAAAGAGAATTTGAACAGAGGGTGGATACAAGGCAGAAAAAAATGCCTAAAAATCAGAAGCTATTTAAGAAGTTTGCTAGATGGGCAAAAAGCCATGGCCTAGAGTCAAGAACAAGGACAACTTTGGCAGGAAGTTCAGGATGGCTGAGAGAGGAAGCCCATGACAACAGGTTTCTTAACCACAAAAGGCTATAAAGGGGCAGTCAACTGTTGCATGGAGACAACCAGAGCATATTGCTTTTAGCATAGCACATGGGTGTCCTTGGATATTGGCAATTTTTCTATAGCCCATTGGGCCTTTCAGAGGAATCTGCTGCACAAGTCCACCCATTAGGACTATGACCCTGGCTGAATGACAAGGGTAACCCATGCAGCAGCAATGTAGGACTGGCTGCAAAAAGTCAACAGTTGCCTTTGGCCTGACACTGAATAAAACAAGTATTTTTTTTTGTGTCCTTGAAAAACTGTGCTTTCCCCCTTTGCAAATTATGAGCCTGTGCTTGAAAGAAAACCAATTTTACCAGGAGGAGGAAAGGAACATTAATTTAGGGGAAAAAACCCTCCATTAGCAGCAAATCAATGATTCAGCTGTGCAAATAACATGTGAAACATTTGCCTACACACTAACCTCCATCAGTCTTTCATCTCCCTCTTCTCAGCTGCCTGACTGACCAACAAATGACTGTCCTTTCACAGGCTGCTTTCCTCCCACACTTTGCTTTTTGATGCCCGAGTCTCAATCTAGCATCATTAGCTGACAATGTCCAGCATCCGGACTCAGGCAGGCTCATCTCCAGCCCTGAGGTGAAATGGTACTGTATTTCTGTGACAGGGCTCCTATGCCATTTGTCCCTGAACGATGACGTTCCAGGTGACTTTCACTACAGAACCTAGACTCTGCCAGTATGGTCCAGTCCCATGCACCAGTTGCTGCCTGTATCAATGAGGATTGCAGTAGTCTGTGCATAGAGGGTAAAAAAAATGGGTGAGACACAGGGTTCTGCAGGGCTGCAGTGCGTTCTGCAGCCTCATGGCCCTCATCAGCCCTGACTCTGTTTCCAACCCACGAGAAGAGGTGGGATAAGCTGCTCAGGACACAGTATGATCAGGTTATTAGGTTACATGATGGAACCACAGTTTCCTCAGACCATCTCCACTTTGTTTGTAAATACTTTTAAAATCACCTTCTAGCCTGGCAAACATGCACCCAGGTTAGTTATTAAATCACCTTTTGGAGTCCAGTTTATGATGGGCATTTGAGGTTCTCATTCAGAGAAGATCAATGTGGGACTGTGCACAGCTGACAATTAAAAATCCACTCATTACCACAAACTGAAAACAGCAATTCAAGCAAAACTACAAAGCCCACAAAAGCTGAAACAAATTTGTCTCTGCGCCCTACTCCCCGCCTCAAAAAGCCCAGAGGAGCTGAGAAACTTTGGCTGGATCTGTCGGAGCCCAGCCCTACTCACGTGTTCGCGAGGAAAAGGCAAATGTAAAGAAAATGGGAACCGGCTTGGATGCGACCCTCACCCCTCAGAGTGCCGGGAGCTGCCGGAGCCGGCGGGGGCTGCTCAGGCACTAGGGGGCGCTGCTCGCCCGCCGCGCCCGGCCGCGCCCGGTGCCTCCCGCCGCCGCCGCCGCCGCCGCGCTGCCCGCAGCGGCCCGAGCAGGACGGGCAGCGCCTTCGCGGTGCCTTTGGGAGGGGACAAAAAAATGAAGCAAAACCCCAACATAACTGAAACATCCTGTTAATGTAACGTGACGGCCCTCACCCCCAGGAATCCCACTTCCCTTCCTCAACGGGGAACCTGGCGCACCCACGGTTTTCCCCTTCCGAATCTGGGGAGATCTGAAAGGTCTTTTGCAACCTAAACGATTCAGTGATTCTATGATTTTGCCCACAGGGAGGAGGCTCAGGTGTGATCGGTGTGGGATTTAGGGGATACGGTGTTTACAGTGCTCTTTTGCAAGATGTCTCACTTTGCATCAGCTTGCACTTACATCAATTTCTCTCATGCAATTGCCACCGAGGTGAACTAAAACTTCACAAATATGCATGTTTCCTGGGATTTCAGCTATGTCCAGACCATAGACAGAATTCTCTCCCCCTTCTGGTTTGGTGTTTGATCAAGTATTTAAGATACAGGGACACTCCACACCCAACTCTTTGCCCTCTTGGGTGAAAACTACTAGGTCTGGTTTATATTAACTTCTTTATGTTTATAGATAACTCTCCTTATAATTACTCCTTTCTTTTTTTTCTTGAGTGGAAATTGTTCTTCGCATAAGGATTTTTTTTTGAGACTTATTAAATCCAGAATTCTGAAACCTTATGAGTGTGTACAATTATGTGAATAAGTTCTTTGGGGTTTTTTTGTTTGTTTGGTTTTGTTTTGTTTGGTTTGGTTTTTTGTTTATTTGTTTGTTTCTAGTAAAGGTGAATAATTCAGCAAATTCCATTAGCATGCTTCTTTTTTTAATGTGCTTGCTTGCTCCATTTTTATTTTCTGTGTTTGAACACTTTATGGTATATATGAGCTAACAAGAGCGATAAGTGAAACAAGTGACATTTTGAATGGTTACAAAAGAATTCTCATTGAAAGTAATTTTGGAAGCAAAAAGCATTAGAGTTAGCATTGAAAAACTCTTCTGATTAGAATGTCATCTAATCAGGGAACAGAAAACTCTCATCTGATATGCATGATCAATCAATATTAACCAATACACTTCAACAAAAAATGTTGAATGCTGGTGTAAATTTCTCTTGAACAAACTATAAATCAAGAATATATGTTTAAATTACAAGAAAAATTCTAGTACTGAATTACATTGAATTAAAAAACTTTTGTATTGTTTGCCAGCAATTCAAAAAACAAGAGCTAAAGTCATGTAGTCATTGTGAAAAATAAGCCTAGCTCTAAATTTTTGTAAGCAGTTGTGCATTGCAATTTGCATTTGCTGAAACATATTACCCATTTTTTTTTCAATAAGTAATTTTGATTCAATGAGATTCAAGCTAAAAGCCCTGTGCTGTGTGCATGGCAATGTTGCAGAGCTCAGATAACTGCCTCATTGAATGCATATTGCACGACTATTAATATAACAATATATACTGATGGTCATGTGGGTCTAGAAATTGTCACCTTCTCATATAGACAGGAAAAAAGATAAAAATACCATACAGCATTCATTTAAGTTGGGAGAGACGTGAAAATGGCTGAAACATTGACAAGCTTTCAGAATGCTATGCAAAGTACTTCTGGTGCTAAAAGTTGTGCTTGTGGATCACAGCCTTGCCCCTAGTTACCCTGTAGCATCCTCAACATCTTGTGTTAGTGTCCCTATACAGCACATGCATAGGAGTTGCCTTGAGATGGAGTCCAAGGAGTGGCTCTGCCGTGAGAAGGTGAAGACAGACAATGTCAAATACTAACAAATAGTACACATATCTAAAGCTTGCTCCTCCCTTGGACTTGAGAATTTAGGAAGGCTCTTCCTTTCTGGAGACAGTGTTGAGTCTCCCTTGTTCATGAAAGCCACATTCAAGCTTCTAAACAGCAGGATGCTCTGTGTAGCTTACTCCAAGCTGCTCTTGCATACTGAGTATTGAATACTTCATGACTAACTGAGGCCTCAGATCACATCTTTTCTGCTTTCAAAGGAGAGCTGAAGCACATGAAGAGAGCCTCAAGTGCTGCCTTTCCCTCTCCCATTTCCAACAAGTATTAGATTTTTCTGTACAGTGCAGAGCTTGCCCAGAGCAGAATTAATCCAAATCCAGCCTGGGAGACAGTCCAAACTGTCTGTGGTTAGGGCAGCCTCAGGGTTGTTGGGCAATGCAATGGGTTAATCCCTTCTGGTAGAGGTTAGTGATGGCAACAACCCAGCAGAATATCTGCACTGGTTCTGGTAGAAAAAGCACCCCGAGGAGACTCCACCGTGGCAAGTCCTGCAGAAAAGCACAGCCCCTAGTTTGGGGACCCTAACTACGCCACTGTCTGAGACAGAGTTCAGCCACTCACTGAGGCTGGGAGAAAGGTTTCTTTGGGATGAGTCAGAGTCAGATACTGGATGTTCAAACCATAAAAGCTACAGCCTTTAAGTGCTTCCAAAGTAAAAGGAAAGGGGCTTATGAAAACCTGAGTTTTGGAAGCAACATTTCAATGTTTTGTGTGGATCTAGCCCTCTGCTTTCTGTAAAATAAAAGTGTTGGGTTTTTTTTTTGTTCAAATGCACGGGTAACTTAATGGAAAGATGACCTTGATCTTACAACTGAAAACAAAGGGAAGAAAAAAGGGTTTGATGATTATGAGTCCCATTTATACCTGAGTCACTCCTACTCAGGGCAGATGTTCCCAGACCTCAGGCAGGATGAGAAAAGTTCACAGAGAGCAGCCTAAACTCTTCTTAGAACCACTGAATAGGTGAAAAGGTTTAACAGAGGGAGTCAGTCTGAGCACATTAAGTTCCTTATGCAGTCAAAGTGTCCTAGTTTTATTCCCCCAAAAAAGTCTACTCAGTCAGAGAAGACTTATCCTCCCCCACTCCACTTCAGCTGAACTAAATTGCTTTAGGGTATAGTGATGCTGTGTTCATGATAGCTCTGCTGCAGGTATGGGTGCTTGCCATTAGTAAATAAGCTAGTAAATACATGAAGTTCTAAGGTTCCCTTAGCTAAATGAAACAAACTTTTCAGAGAAAAAAGCTTCTCCAAAGTTTTTTATCTTCATGATTCTAAAACAGCCTATTTAAAAGTGTTTTGAAAACAGAAATAATAATTTTAATGTGGTTTTGAGATACTATGTCAAATGTTTTTCCCACACAAGTGCTTTAATGGGCATAGAAATAGTGATGGGACAGGGCCTTAATATTTTACACAATAAAAATTCCTATTGTAATTCATGGTAATTTTGTCCTGAGCAGTCCAAGGAGAAAAAATACAGAAGAAATTTTACCTTATACTAAGAAAGAAATTGGGTATCCCTTCCTCTCTTGTGTGGGACCCTCATATCAGGGTATCTCTTCTTCTGTGGGTTCCTCATATCTCTGGCTGGAGAAGGGAGACAGGGCAGCTCGCTCACTAGGGCTCTGCACAGGGCATCTGAAAAGAAGAGAATTCACTCCAGATTGCTGCAGCATGGTGGCTATCCCTCCTTGTCTGGCACAGGAAATCCAGGACTGGACCAAGTTATCTCTGCTTGAAGGAAAAGACGAAAGGGACTGATCTGGGGTTATTTGAGTCACAACACAACCCCATGGCTATTCTACACACCTGAGTTAGGACTTCAGTGCCCTGTGAGGTAAAGCATGAGGTAAACCCTCACCCTACAGGCTTCAGAGAATTTGGATACATCCAAAACGCATGAAAGAAGCTAAAATACAGCAGTTAAAATGGAATCATAAGTATCTGGCTGGGACAATCTGTTTTTCTGTACACACACATGGCAAATGCAGAGTTTTTAAACATACATGTGGTTAAAATGAGTGTTTTCAATGTATTTTAACTAGATTTATACAAGAAGACAGTTGTCGTTAAGACAACACAGGAAAGCTCAGTTGCTAGACACTGGCCCTCGCTTAACGAAGATATTATGACAGTTTCAATTCTGAAGTGAAATTCTACCAATTTTAAAAGCACTTTTACAAAAGAGGAAAGAAAATCCTAACAGCAAGCAGCTATTAGCTCCTGAGACAAGGGCTTCAACACTGGCAACATTTTATATTTGCAGCTGTAAAAGGCATCAACAAGTGCCAAGGGTGTGTTGGTGTTCACATCATTTTCTCCTTGGCCTGCTTTACACCTACTAAAAGAAGGAGCAGTGAAGGTTTCAGGAGCCCAGCAGTGTCCACCACAGCATCTGAGTGAACCCAGATATTGCTGCTTATTTTAGGCATGGCAGCTTTCCACACAGGAGTCATCTCTGCAGTCATTCATGATTCTTCTGTCATTAGACACCATCATCAGGATGGGAGGGTCTTCTGCATGACTGTTGGTGGATTTGTGCTAGACTTGTTAAACAAAGAGGTCCCCTGTGTGATTATCCAGATGAGCAATCAGGTGATTCATTTCCCATTTTAAGCATCTAGATACGGAACACAGCATCCAGACTATGGCTGATGTTTGTATTTATAGCTGCTTGTAATGGGCTCACTCATTACTGCTTGTGCAGTGCCATTAAGTGGATAGCATGTATTACTGACACAAAGACACACTTGCCTTGAGGAGCCTACAGTCAAAAGCAGGCAGCAGGATAGTGAGGGCTACAAATACTCAAAAAGCATAGGAATGAGAGAATGAGGGCTACAACACTGAAAGATTATGAGATATGCTTGTTATGTTCACCTCTTGCTAGCGCCTTGTTTTTTCAGTCTATGCTGACACCTAACCTGCACGATCTTGCAAAAGAATCATGTTCTGAATTCATATAGCTTCTTGTGATAAGCTGTTGATGTGCTAGTGGTATTTTTAAGACACAGAGAAGACATGTCAGAGAAACAGGATCCTGATTGTACTGCAGATAGAATATTCTAATCGGTGAGCAGCTTATCAGCACACTTACGGGCAGCAAACGCTTCACAAATCCCAGGGAACGCCAGCTGAAAATCCCCGTCATTACTGACATAACTTTCTTGATCAGCCTCCTCAACAATATGAGCTATTGTTTATACTGAGAAGCACTGCTGAGGTTCAGTGGAAAGGTGCGCAGAGCTTTTTCCCCCAAACAAATGAAACGCTGGATTCATGGGTGAGAAGCAGACCTGCTGGCATTCACAGCTCTTATTCTATTCAGTGGTCACCGCAAATGACACCCTTTCATTTTTCCTTCCTGCACTTCATAGTACAAAAGAAAAACTTAAACCTAAACCAGCCATTTTTGGTTTTGATTAAATCTTTCTTTCCCCTCTCCAGATGGCACATGCAAGGGCATGACATTAACCCAAAACAAAAATGAGCAACTAGAAGCAACTGTGCCATTATCTCAGCTCAGTGTCTTATGTGTTTATTTTCAGTAGATTTGTGAAGCAGGCTGACAAGCAGAATCTTTTGCTTCATGTATCACTTACAGAGCTCCAGTGAGCAGGCACCATATGAAAAAGGCAATGAAAAAAGCTACAGCAAGGCATGGCCACGTTTGTTTTTTTTTTTTCTTTTTAGGCACAGATAAAGTCGATCAAAACCTCGATCAATGAGAGACTCATCAGAGACAAAATTAAGATAATTGCATCGTAACTACAAATTGTCATAAGAGACCTTTTATGACACAATTTAGCTGAATTAGATACTATTGACCTCAGAGTGGTTTATCAAAGCAGGAGAAATAAATTAAGAGATACAAGTATTCTGAATACAAATGATAAGCCACGTTTTCCAACCTCTGTTCAACTTCTCTGGGATCAGGTGTGATGCTTCAATTTACAGTTACCAAAATTAAAAGTTCAGACTTTCAAGCTGCTGTATGAGCACAGCAGAGCCAGATGGTTCATAAAGTGAGATTACATGGCTTTGTCTACACCAAAAACAATTTTTGCTGGTAAATATTGACAGCATCCCCATGTGGAGGTTTTGAGTCAGGTCTCTGCTAGCTGGGGGAAATGACCATGTGGTGCAGGCCCCCACCAGCACATCCTTTCCCAGGCTGTTTCAGCTGGAAGGTAACCTTTTCTAAGGTGTTTGCACACCAAAGCACACTGGGGTGCGAGGAGGCTGACCAAAGGGTTTAGCTGCTATTGAAGCACAAGTAATAGATAATAGTAAAAAATATTAAGAATGAAAATTAACAAAACATCGATGAATATGAAAGTCCAACTCACCTTGAGAACCAGTGCCTCAAACAGAGGCAAAACTGAGATGTCCTCCTCCACCTATAACTTCATTAAACCAGTGAGGTTTTCCACTGAATGTACTTGGCAAACACACCACAAACCCTTACGGGGTTCTCCACTGCTTTCAAAAAGTGGCATCTCTTGGGACCTGGAATCTGCTGACACAGGTGTTATAAAAGACTTTTTGTAGGATTGACAGCAAATAAAATATTCTGCTGCTTATTGCAAGCCTTTTGACGGCATAATTATGGGTATCCTTGCTCCAGGCTTCCTGACTGATTCCCACCTGACAGACAGCCTCACAGGTTTTATGAATTCAACAAATGCATTGGCACTCTCCCCCATAGTTCAGCATAAATTCAGGAACAGAACAGGCATCAGGTGACTATTTTGAATCTGTTGTGCAGCATTTAAAGTTCCTGTCTTTTCTGTGTTGTAACTGAAAGTCTCATTCTTGCCTCTCAGCTTTCTGAAACAGAAGTAAAGGGCTGTATCACAAACATCAGCAATAAAAGGCGAGTTCATGGCTGAACCAGGGTACTGTATGTGTACATTACTGTGTACATTTCAACATTATGTTTTTATTAAAGAGAGCTTAAAAGGGAGTGGAGAGAAACTAGAAAACCAGAACTTTCTCTTCACAGGTGTTGAGCCCCTTAAACTTCCATTAGTTTTCTGAAGGCCTCAATTTCTTTTAGGTTCAGTGTGCTCTGGGAACAAAAAGCACTTAAGAGAAACGTGCTGCTTTTTAAATGGCAGTGGGCGATGACAGACAATAACAATCTAAGGAAGGACAAGGAACACTTTTCTGTAAATGGCAAAGGCACCTCTGAAGAAAACAGCACAACCTGATTTTTCTATGCTTAATTTAGCAGAACACTCCAGAGCAGACCTATTAAAAATCTCCACCAAATCTTATTTCCATGGAGGAGTGGTATCACTTATGATCATAGACACCATCTTCAGCTTTGACTTGAAGCACACTGAGCTACTTTCACCTTATCCTTTGTAACTTTAATTGTGCAGTAAAGTATACTTAGCCTTGTGTGGCTCTGTGATAGGAGTCAGCTTTCTACTGTACATGTCTCTTCTTTTATCACATCTTCAGCTTTTCTTTATCTTTGTATTGCTATTGTGTCACACTCTCATTTTTCATAACCTCTAGCCTAGACATGGCTAGATGTCCTCAGACATCTTTCTTGCACCCACATGTCATGGAGTCCCAGGGACCGATCCTTTAACATGGGTGCAATTTAAAGTCAGCATCTGAGAATGCAATGAAGAGTAGAGACATTTTTTTTTCTTCTGGTCTTGTTCCTAATACAACTCAAACTTCTACATTTGTAGTTGCTTTCTCCTGGGTAATGTAAAAGCTTGGTAACTGACTCTATAGTCCTGAGACCTAGTACAAGGTTTCAAAAATAGTGCCACCACACCAATGTTACTTCTAATGTAACTGGCACATAAAAGACAAAATATTGCAATTTTGCACCCTAAGCCTGAAGAGAGCAGGGTAAATCCCCTTAAATCACACTGAAATTTGCAATATTACTGTAAGGGGGGTGGAAACATTCAGCTTAGTTTTGATCCTTTAGAAACCAATGGATAAGCTGAAGAACTGGCTGAATATGTGGCCTGGGGGTGAAAAGAAACATGTAATTCACAGTTTCCAGTTTATTTCTTTCCACTGTGCTGTGTGATACTTGATAATGTATCTGACAACTCTCTTCCCATAAAGAATATTATTTAGGAGAGATGCTGTCTAAACATAGTTCAGAAAGCACTGAACTCATGCCTTTCCGTGGCTGTGGAAGAGGGCTTTACCCATACCCACCTACCTTAGTGCAAGCGAGGGCAGTAACAATCCTTCACCTTCATCACGATGGAACACATCACTCCATGAGGATGAAAAAGAATAAATTATTATTTGAGATTTCTTCTGTTATCCTTCACCTTCCACATTCTAATTTTTCTTCACCTTCTGAAATGTTAGAGAAAGCTTTCTGTTTCATAATGATGGGAAATGCACAGGTACAGTAGGAGGACATTTAAGAGAATTAAAATGTTCCACTTGGCATAGTGCTATCATAATTTTTCATTTCCTATTCAGGACTTGGAATAACAATTCAGAGCTCTTGATGCTCAGGATTGAAAGCACAGGCATCATTACAGTGATGCCTGTGCATTGCACTCCCTGTGAGAACTCTGCTTTCCAAGAACTGTGTATCTGACTCTCAAAGATCCAAAATGAAACCCACATTTCTGCATTTTTAAAGAATACTGCAATACCCCTGTGTAAAGAGCATTGCCATGCAATAAGTAAAAGGTGGGCTGAAAGGATAATATCTCTGCTCCAAGGTTCCAATATTTATTTCAAGAGATGCAACACATCAAACACTTTATCCTATGTAAGCACGCTAGGCTCAAGAGGACAACTGAGCATTGACCAAGTAGCATGCTGACTTTACAGTAAATGAAGGAAGGACCAAAACTGCAGAATAAAAGGTAGTCACAGAAGACTAAGGTGCTTTATCAGGCTGTAGTAACCACCAGTAAGGCACTGAATGGTAGTCCAGTAGGCAGAGCAAACAATAGCAATTTTGCCAGCTATCACTGCCTGATGCAATGTAATGAAGACTGACCACAAACTGTCATTTGAGAAGTGATACTGCTCCTTAAGATCAGCAGTGCATGGGGTTTTAGGGCATCAAATTACAGCAGGGCTACAATGCACCATCTGGCAAGAAGCACCACTGGATGGGTTGTTAGAAACAGGCTCCCTTGCAGAGGCAGCACCCAGGTGCTGCAGTGAGAAAACACAAAATTTGTTAGATCATTGTGTTCATGGGATTCTTAAGCCTGGAAAGACTCCATTGCACGGGACCTCGTGACGTCCAGGTGCTGCCGGATACTAGGCCCAGCAAGGGTTTGCCACAAATAAGGGGGTCTCTTGGGTGCACAGTCAGAATTAAAAGGCAAAATGAATATCTGTGTGTACAACCTACCAGAAACATTTGCACTTCTCAAAACCTAAAGGACAAGGAGGCAGAAGCAAAAAAAAGTGTAAAGGAAGTTCATTTTGGAGGGAAGCAGCAATGGCCAGAACAGAGTGGCTAGCCCTGAACTGTTTCCTCTAAAACGGAAAGACCTGCTGAAGAGCAAAATCACCAATGTTCAATCCTGTTAAGTGAGCTCACAGTAGGAGTAATTTTTAAAATGAAAAGCATGCCCACTGTTCAGAGATACAAGAGAGAATGGCTGGGGAATCTACAAAAGGAGAGAGATGATGAAGAGAGACAGCAGGAAATCAAACTCCACTCAGAACAGCAACCTGCAAAGTTCCAGTGCAGTCCAGCCTGCAAAATAACAAATATACTCTCCCCAAGATGAATAAATCACTAAATGCACTGGTAGAAAAAGAATGAGCTGTACCTACAGGTAGCTCATGGTCCTTTTCAATGGTAACAGTTAGAAGTCTGGATGTGAATACAACCCTTCTTTTCTTTCTATAATTCACATTATACATGCTTTTGCTATAGCAACACATGGAATAAAGAGTTTGGCATCTCAGAAAAGTAATTATATTTCAAACAACTTACATCACCAATAGATTACTTTCATTTTCTTTTGACATATTAATCCTTTGCTGGAGAGGGTATCAATTATAGACCAGAATAACTGTAAGTCAGATAGTCTCACATTACACTTAGACATAGTAAATGAAACCAGAAACTAGTGTAATCTCTACCTTAATCAGAAGGTGTCTGCTTAAGAAAATATTCTTCATTTGTAGGTGTTCTCACTTCCCACTTCCATTACTCAGGTGTAAAAGTTGCTCCACTGTTTAGCAAGGAGTATTAGCTTTCTGATAAGGAATCTTGCAATGAGTTATCTATATTTTACCTTTGAAACATCTGTGACATTCATGTTAGGAATATCAATAATTGTTTCAGGCAGATAAAGTAAGCAGATTTATTTCAGATTTTTTTTTTTCCCCCCAATTTCATTGCCTTCACCAAGTTTAGAGGTAGCAGTTGTACCCTTTTTCAAAAGATGGTCTAAAGTCATTAGAGGTAGGAGCTTTGACTGGTTAGACATGGTACCTGGCTGTAAGGACTCAATTAGGACTTTAAAGCCACTGCTCAAACCAAGAAAGATGGGTTGATTTCATTGGTATTGACAGGCAGGTCACTGAGAAGTTCGCCACAGGAAGAACTCATTTAGATAATAAATCCTCACTGGTGTTTACCAGGGGAAATTTAATTCCTGTCCAAAAGAAAAAGGAAGGATTTTTTTTTTTTTTTTTTTCCCCAATAATGAAGGCAGCTTTAGGATTTAATGCAAGCACATTTAGATTATAGAATGGTCAGCAGTTTCAGCGGGAAGATTTGGCCAAACCTACCATAGCCAGTATTTTTTAGAAAGTACAGCACTGCCATGTCACTTCTGCTTCAAGTGCTATATATTTCAGTACTGGAGAGAACATCAGGATTGTGAGGCAGGTTTGTGCTTGCTACAGGTATTTGTGAATTCTTCCTGACCAAAAGGCTTGGATTGATTCAACAGTAGAAAACTGCATTTAACTTACTGCCTCCAATTAACTTGTGCAAATGGCTTAGTAATCTTAAATCATTAAAATGTTAAAAATAATGACTTGGAATCTTTATTTTGGGCCATTTTCATTAATACCATTTCATTTATGGACAGTTAGAGAATTCTGGCAAGGAATAATTGTGTTGGGTTGACATTTTCTCAGTTCCCACAGGTGTGGTGCTTTTGGCTGGTGTTCATCTGTAGATGTCCTCTTCTACAAATACACTGTGGGCAGCAAATGGAGGATGTCTTCATAGTGTTTGAGGTGGTTACTAATGAGATACTTAGCAGCATATTAACCAGGATTCTGCAGAGTTGACAGCAGTGGAATCAAGAATAAATTTCTCCTCTGAAACTTGTGTAATCCAGCAAAGCCACTGTGGCAGTGATTGTCCTTGTGGTCTTCAGTGTACTGAAATTACAGATGTGCTGAATCTCCAAATTACTGGCCTAAGTAACTGTGCACCCGAGGATATTCATGGTAGTTGCACCAATTTAGTGTGTGATCAAGATTTTAAGATTGCTATAACAATTGAGTTGCTAAGTATATGCCCAGGCACATAATATGGCTTTGGAAGTAGGCTGAACATGCAAATAAGCACTCCTGTTAATCCCTTACTTTGTTTAAAACACTGGAGATTACTAGCTGTACCATTCACTTTAGTAGGCTGAGTAGTGCCCTCTACTCCTTTCTTCCTTTCTTTCCTTCTTCCTTTTATTCCTACTTCTTTCCTTCCTTCTTGATAGGAATAAGTTGTAGACAATATTTTTTTCCAGAATGAGGTGAAAGCCAAATCAGGGAAGTAAGTGTGCATGCATACCCGTATTTGTACATACCACAAGACATATATATATATACACCATGTTCAAAACCAGACAATGAATTGTTTAAAAAATCAAGAATTTAAAAGTTAGGAAATGCCAGAATCAAGTTTCCCTATGCATGTTTAATTGACTTCTGTTCTGGTTTTGCATTATGATGAGAGCATGATTGTATGGCTACATGTTTTTTATCCACAGGTGCCTGGAATGGATTAGGATCACTCGCTGGGCAGCTTTTCAATAATCTGTTTTATCTTCATAGTTCAGCACGTGTCCCCATGTCTCGGGTACTGCACTCTATTTAAGCTGTGTTGTGGATACATAATTATTAATTTCAGCAGTAGCTTTTTGGTTGCAGTCACTGCTATTGTTTTCAAGTGACAATTGAATAGCCATGAATTCTGTTTTCCCTCTCTGAAATGAGGGGACATTGTTATCTTCATTTTTCAGGTGGAACAAAAAGACGCAGGAAGATTAAAGTCCAGAGGTTCCACTAATTTAATCCACCAAAGATCTCTGCTAATTACCCTTGTGGAAAGCTGATAGCATTAGCAATAGCCTTTATGAGGTCCAGTGCTAACAAAACCTTTCGCCAGCCACTGTCTCAGCTATTTGCTCTCAGAGGAGGCTCTGGAGCCCCAAGTGCCTCTCAAACTCTTTGAGGCAAATGTGGCATAAAAAGCCACAGACTTATCTGCTCATCCCTTTCACAGCAAATGATATGTGGGCATCCAGCTCACCTGCTCCCCATCCTTGCTTCCAGCTGAAGAAGGCTACCAAGGGTGAGACAAGCAGGGACTCTGCTGCCAGCCCTAGTCACCAGCCCCGGTCACCAGCCCCAGACAAGTGACAGCAGCCATAGACAGAAGCTGATGGGTGATGCTGAGGCACCCCAGTGAGGACCATGCCCAGAAAGGACAGACTCTGAGGAATTTGACTTTATTCCTGTGCTAAGTGTGCTTGATCTTAGGAAGGCATGTAGCATGGGCAAACTTTGGTTGATTTGCACAGGAGCAGAAAATAACCTGTTAACCTTTCAAGAAGACAAGGCCAGGGTTTATATTTTTCCTCCAACTTGTTCTTAGAAAAAAAATACAGTCTAGAGTTGGATATTCCCCTAAATATATAGCCTGCAGGAAAATCTGACTAGAATACTTCAGCACAACAGGCTGAAGTCTAGCAAAATTGTTAGCAGATGAAGCAGGGAAATCCTGGATGACTTAGCTATTGAGTAGTTCTTGTAGTGGCCTTGCTGCTAATAAGAAGGCATAGACACGCATATATGCACCCACACACAGACTACGTGCGCATACACAAGCACAATAATTAGCAGGGCTCTGGATGCTCTCTCATTTGTTTTACTTGTTCTGTTCTGTAGAGCTTAATCTTGCAGACAGTTCACTTTAATCCTGAGTGGATGGAAATGGCAGGAGTTTGTGTAAAATTGGTGTAAGTTTTCAGCCACTGAGAGCAGAACCCGTCAGAAGGCAATGCTGAATAAATCCAGAGGAATACCATGGCATTAATTGTGCACCGTGCTGTGCATACCTACTGTGGCAGAAGGTGACTCCCACACCAGTGATGAATGGGATCCTGAATGAGCTAGGACCTTCTCATGTTTCACTAATGCAGAATTGCTTAAAGCTTCATGTTGTGACCTAATTCAAATTAATTGAATTAAAATGGTAAACACAAATTCATGCAAACAACTCAAGTACAAAGCAAAGGAACCCACTGCAATTATTTCTCTTCTGGAAATGTGGTAACATCTTTAGAGGAAAAATCATGAAAGGAAAAATATGGTACTAGGCTTTTTAAAAAGGTGACCTGCGAGATGTTTTGTATATTAATTGTTTCTTTATACATAATATAAGTGAAGGTAATGCATGTACCGCTAAGGGCTCAAATTTACGAGTGTGAAACAATAATTTAGTCTTTCTGGAATGTGTTGTCAATGTCAGTCTCTTTGTTTTTATACACATGTAAAATTCATTGGAAACCATCTTAACTCTTTTCCTTCTTATTAAACAGTCTTCCAAAATCTATAATTCAGTGAGACATTAAGCAGTTGCCATTTGTTACTATACAATCCCTTTTCACAAGCCCCACTGTGAATTCAGCGGGGCATTCGGCACTAGCTGGCTTTTGTTATAAGTAAGTCTTCATGAAAGAACTTGCACTTTCCTGCTAATGAAACAAACCAAAGAATAATAAAGTTGTTCAGTATTTTAAAGCCTTAGTTTGGATTGCAGGTCTGAGATTTCAATGCGAAGAAATGTTGAGATGCTCTCAAGTCCAAGTGTCTCTAACTGTTAAGTGCCTGTATGCTTTTATCTCTTGCAGATAAATGTATACAAGTTATAGCAATGTTTAGACATGGGTAGGATAGCATCACTAAATTCTAATAGGGGATCTCAAATATTCAATGAGCTGTATGTATATTAGGGAATTATGAGTTAAAAAGTCAGACTAGATCCTTGGGTCTCAAGACAATGATACAAGCTCCAAATGCAAGGTAGAAAGATCAGATCCTGACACAACACTTCCCCTTATCTTATCATGGGTACTGCTTTTCATGAGCCTTTATTTTTGCAGAATAATAACAGATTTTGCGCCTCACACAGTTTATTGACTGATAAACCTGTCAGCGACATTCTGGTCTCAGCTACTGGTCTCTCTGGATTTAGAGTGCGCTGATGTCCTTGCAGCAACTTCAGGGCCACCTGTGAGTTTTCATTGTGCCTGCCATCTTCTCCCTGCATGAGCCTAGCTGGACTCAAGGAACTGAGTTTTGTTCAGCAAAGCAGTTGGCATAACACTTGAGAGGACCAAAGCGTGATGGACACAAGTTGCTTGAGGGTGAAGTGTCCTGGATGGATGTGGAGGCATGGGGCTGCAGCACTCGGTGGGTGTTCTTGGTGTAGTGGGGATCATGCTGTGGTGTCACCAGGACATCCCAGGCAAGTCCCTCTGGCTTCTGGAAAGCTCAGAATGGGGATGATGAGATGATAAGTCAAAGCTATTTTAAACTCTGGCCTCTGACCCGTATGTAAATCTATCCTGTACTTCTGAGGACATCGCTACTGTCACTGTATCCAAGGTGGGTCTCTCCATCCCTTTTCTTTTTTGTTTTTAGTTACTTGCTTGAAGAACTGGATATTTACCTTCTGCTATGACATAACATCCAGCTCATTTCTCAGATTATCATTAAGCAAAGGGGTACGGCATAGTTTTTGGAAAGCCACAGCCCTACCCCAATTCCTTGTATTTCATTGTTCACCTGCTTTCATCTTACTCCACAGAAGAAGGGAATTAACTGGATTTATCAGCATTGTGGGAGTAAAACATGATGTCACATTAAGACAGAGAAATTCTTTCAAATGGGATGACTTTCAGTTTAGCAGATAAAATACCATCTTTGGGAAGCAAGTTTGGACTCTGTCAGTGGAGGAGAACCTGTGTTCCACAATCAGTAATATTAGGGTGAGTTTGTACCACTGAAATCAGAATGGGTTTTGCATCTTATCTACAGATGGGCAGGCCAGAGACTTTTGTTCTTCTGCACTCATATTTTCAACTTTTTTTGACTAAATGAATTATTGCCAGGAAAATATCGCTGAAATCACTGTCAAGAACCAACTGCAAATATCTGCTTTTTACAGGAGAATGCTCCATCTCCCTCACTTCTGCACCCACAAATATAAGATATCTCATCTACTCTTCTTGTTGAGGGACATCACATCAGAGCTAGAAGCACAGTTTTGCAGGGGGTGGGAAGGACCTGTCAGCAGTTACAGAAGCCATTGCATAGGGTTTGTTTTGCCCAGCACAACATTGTGCCAGAAGAAGGTTTCCAAGCTGTGCAAAAATATGCAACACATTAATGATCCTGATTTTTAATGAATTTTAAAATGAATTTGTGCTGGCACAATCAGTTTTGTTAACTGCTGAGCAATTGTGTTTGTGTTCACAATTAGTTGGGGAAGCTCAATGGCAGGCATGCAGATAGAAGCTGGATTTAAACCAGTGTGTTCCAATTAAACATGTCACTGATAACTACAGAACTGGAGACTTGTAACAACAGTATTGTCAGGAAAGATCAGACAGGTGTTTGAAGACACAGTACAGAGGCAACTTGAGGGCTGAAATTCTGCACTCTGTGATGTCTGGATCTTTTCACTGCAAAAAGCTAGACTGTGGGAATGAATGGGAAGCAAAGAAAAAGTCCATGGACTTCTGACAGTGGATGGTTGCAAGGACTCTAAATATGCCAGGACAGCAAGGTCTTAGAGCTTCTGTTTTGCCCTTTAATCTTGAAAAATAGGGATTGTTCCCATTATGGAATTACGTGTAGACAGAGCAACAGTCCCCATATTCAATAATTGCAACTTATTTGGATAAGATTTCTTGGGAAGCAAGTTGTTAAGTGTATGGATTGCTCCAGCTGAGGACAAAGAAGAGCGCTATATTTTAAGAGATGTTCCTAAATGGTAGGGCATAGGAAGGTGATATCCATTGCCTCAAAGAACAACTGAGGATCACTGTGGCATTATTTGAATAACTTTTTTTTTTTTATTTTACTTTGGGACATGCAAGGAGGAGGAGTAGTTGCTATGTTTAGACTTCTTCAGGGAAGAAGACTAGATTCTTCTTACCCTTTTAAATTGCCCTGGTACATGGTGATTTCTGAGATAAAAAAACCCACAGAGTAAATTGTTTATTTGTCAAAACTCACTTGCTGACCTTTTTTTGTAGATCATTTGTCAATTCTTGGATAAGATGTTAGCAATACATCCCACAGGTCTGCCTGCTGTGGTGTAGGCTAATGTACAATTGTCCATCAGGGGACCATCTCTCTGGTATCCTTCAGGACAGTACAGTGGCTTTGAATAACCTTCAGCTGTGCTGTTGTGTGTTGGAGCTTTCTGAATGTGTGATGTGTGTTCCTGAGCTTCCTGAATTTGTGGATATGTGCGACAAGTGAAGTGCCTTTGTCTGTGAACTGAAGGCATTTTGCAGAGATCCTTCTTTCTTTCATGTTCTTGGCCACCACCATCTGTGCAGGGGGATAGATGAGGACCCTCAAGTCACTTCCAAAGTTTCTGCCATTGCAGAAGGGGACTTGCAAAACCCTTTGTGAGTCCCTGCTGTTGAAAGCCAATATTGACTTTCCAGGGTCACTAAGTCTCTGAAGATCTTGTGGTAGGTCATTCGCATGAGAATGATCTTATTTTCTAGAATTTCTAGAAAGAATTTCCCAAGTTTATTATAAATCTTGGGGAAAAAGTGGGGAGAGAGGTGTGGAGATGGAGGGAGAGTGAGGAGTCCTTCTGTCTATCCATCCAGCCCCAGAGTCCTTACAGCCAGCATGAACATCACAGGAGACTGGGAGATACCTGAGAGACAGAAAACACTGGTCAAATCTTTTCTTGTTTGTCTTTGTTTTCATCTGCACGTAGCCAGCTGAAGACACAGAAAGCAGCTGGTTTATTATTTCCTCAAAGAAGTGTTTATTTCTTGGCAGGGAATATGGAGGCTGAGACACAGTAAGACACACTCCACATGTGCCAGGAGCAGCAAGGAAACAGACTTGGAGAAACATCCACATCTAGTAAATATCTATCCTAGTCACTAGTGCTACAGGGACCAGAGGATAAGTGTAGAGGCTGCCTGTAGGCTTGGTGCTGGGCAGGACACCCTCCATCTGCTGCCTGTACACAGCTTCTGCCCCAGACATTCCAGTTTGTCTCTACGGGTGCACAGACTTCCCAGGGCCAGGATGAGGGACCATGAACAGGTCTTGTCCTTTATTATTCTTTGAAACAGGGATTATCAGTGTTGAAGCACAACTATTCTGGATAGCTTCGCTATTCCCATTTTATTGCCTCTCTGTGGAGGAGATTGCCCATCCTGATGCAGTTGCTGGACTGACTGCAATTGTCTGACTTGCTAATTTTGCCAAGGGCTAAAGGAATCTAAAGGGAGATTGACCAGGGGGAGTCAAGTCATTGGGCTGATGATACAGACTGGATGGCATGGAAATGACACGGCAGCAGGAGAATGGAATGGAATGGAACAGAATATATTTTTAAAGATGATAGCTGTTTTGCCATCATATTCCCTAGCCTCCTGATCCTAAGGCTGACTCTGCTGCTGTGGCAGAAAGAGCAAGAAAGGTTAACTGTGGAATAACCACTTCTCATACAACCAGCACAGTTTCTGCACCAGAGAGACACAAACAGCAAAATGATCAACTTTCAAGGAAAAGTGTGGATTCCTGGCAGGCTGGGGGGGAATAAAGGGAGTTTAGTCCCCTTAGACTTTTGTCTACAGTTAAGTGTCTTTGGGGCATTTAGTCTGGGCAAAAAGAAAGACTTGACATGTAGAGGGGCTGCTCAAGGAGTATTATTTAAATGTCAGGATTACATGACAAAAAATCAATTAATTTGTTATTTAAAAAACCCACCCTGTTTTTAAGAGCATCCCCTGTCGCAGTGGTGTAGCTAAAGGGCCCTATTCTTATGAACCTTATGAAAGCTTTGTGGAGACTTATTTATCAATGAATTGCACAACCCACGATGGTATCACAATAGGCAGACTCCTGCAGCACTTTGAGGTCCTACCCAAGGAGTCTGCTGCATGGCAGAGGGGAAGTGGCTGGGGGGAACCTGCCCACTCTTGCAAAATTTTCTTTGGTTAAAAAATTTTGCTGCTGAAGAAAAATAGACCATCTTAGAACTAAACCCATTCTATATGCTCAAGGCTATAGAAATCAGCTCTGTACTCACTTTGCATTGCCTGTCCTTCTCCTCCCCACCACTTTGTCATTCAAAGTATGCTCATAGGAAACTTCAAGAGAAGCTGCCAGCAACATTATCAACATCAAGAGAGACAGACAAACCAATGACACAGGATGTAAGTGAAAGGTTACCACTGAGAAAAGCTACACAGATGGTTTTATAGATTAAAAAACCTGGCATTTCTAAATCTCACAGTTGTTAAAAACAGGGACAGATAGAGGGGGAGAGGGTGAGAGAAAGGAGTAGCTTGCTTATTCAATCCTTCTGGTTTGGTATTTCTGTAGGTCCCATCTGTACTTCACAAGAATGGGTTTGTGCTTTTGGTTGCACTCCCAGCTCATTCTTCTTGGTGTTTATAGACTATCCCAGATGTCAAATTCTTCTTTGCAAAGCAAGTTGATAGATTCTTGCAGCAAGAATTGTTCTGTTCTGGGACTGTGTTGAGGAATTTTGCATTTATAAAGTGATTTACAGGCCAGAGAAATCCTGTGAGGAATGACTTTGCTGTTCCTAGGGCAGAGAAACACTTGGTCTCTCTGTTGGTCTGCCTGCCTTCTAACTAGAACAAGTTCTTAGTTATAGCTGTTGTTCATTCATTCCCTCTTTGCCTAAAATTAAATCACTTATCCTAGTAGTTCCCAAACCATGGTCTCTTATACTGCATCAAAAAGTGCTTTCTAGGTTGCTTTCCTCTGAAGGCTTCAGGAAGAGAACATTTCCTGAGAAATTTTGGTAGTACTGTATTTGAACAAAAGTTTTGGAAAAACAAACTGACTTTGTGTCTTTCACAAGATTTCTGGTATTAGCAGAACTGAGATTTGACAAGCAGAGAAAGATGGTAAGAGGTATTCCTCAACAAGCAGATAAAAATGGTAAGAGGGACTCCATGAGCCTTGTAGAATATTTGCCCAAAGTTGAAAGGTTTCAGGAATTCTGACTTCTGAGCAATCTACCTCAAAAGAGCTGTCTCCTTCCTGGTAAGTAAATTACATTAAATGGGTGCTACTTCTGGGCACCCAATCCACACCTCCTGACACCATCCCTCCCCCTGGCTCTCCTGCCAGGTGTTGCACCCATCACCGCACACACCTAGTGTCCTCCTTACTGTTCCAATCAATAAGAAGGCAATAAAGAGATGCAGAAATATTTTTTTTTCTATCCCAATCCCCTAGCTGGTTTGGCCTGTGCTTTGGCTTTTCTGTCTCTATGACATTCATGAAAGTAATACTATTTCTGAGGAGTCTGGAGGTCTCAGAGAGTTACTGCAGGCACAAACTGTCCTTGGGACACCTGCAGCATCTTGCATTTTAAGTGGGGCTATTCCAGGCAGCCTTTCATGGCACTCTGTTTCATAACCCAAGCCAAAATAGTGCTGCATCTCTGTCAGTGTCTCTGTTTAAATGTTTGAGAGTGTTTGATACAAAAAACACTTCTAAGCGAACAAATGTTTTTCCTTCTGAGGACTAGAATGAAATGAGTTTCTGAGAAGTAAATAGAAAGAAATGTATAAACAGACAAATGGGTGGATGATAAAATTAGTCCTTTACTCTGATCTGTTTCTAACATATTTCAAAATAGCATCTTTGGAAGATGGCACTCCTTTTACAGCCCTTTTCAGAAATAATAAGTGTAGTTTGCTAGAATTTTGGTCTTCCTATTTAATCACCACATTACATTTTAGCAAATGTTTGACTCCCATCATTAAGTAATTCACTCAAGGTAACAAGTGAAATAAAACCAGAGGGATGTCGTACTCTCAAATGTAAGCCTTATTTTACAATAAAGAACAATGTGGGTAGGCTTTCTCCAGAGGTTTTTTTTAATTATTATTATTTTCCTGCTTTGTTACATCTTGCAGGAAGAAGAGATTACAATATGTATCTGATGATCAATATTAAACTAGTAGAGTAAAATGTCAAGGAGAAAAAAAAAAAAAAGAAAACATACTACATTTCAACACCAACAGAGAAAATCCCAGCATTGTTAAATGGCAGCAATAAAACTAGCAATTGTTATTTAGTTTTAAGTAATGAACCAAATAAAAAATACAGAACTTGCTACATTGCCTCCCAAATGGAGCTTATTAAACTGCTGCTGAATGTTTGTACAATCTTTAATTTAAACATTTTCTCTTCAGGTCTTAATAATAGGCATGGGTAGTTGCAATTTACTCCCTCTTTAAAGGCAAAAAAGGGAAGAGGAAAAAAAAATGCTTTAACAACTCACATGTGAACAGAAGAGACTCATTCAGACAGAGGAGGTTGGTAGGGTTGAAAGTCAGAGAATTTCACCCCATGATTTATCTTTCAGCCAGGTAAGGGCAGGATTAGCATGTGGACTCTCCAAAACTGCTCCCCCAGTGAGAAGGAAGAGCCATTCATCACTGTTTACTGGGCCTTTGTTCTGCTGCAAACCCTTGCAGAGAAGAAATATAAAGAGTAATTTGTATTTCTCAAAAGGACTCCAACATGCAATATCATAGATGCTTCAAGGATTTTTTTTTATTATTATTTTACTTTTAATATACAAGCAACCAAGGAAAGCATTTAGAGGTGAATGTTAATATATTCCACTCCTTGTGGCCCACAGGATTCTCAATTCTCAGTTCAGTTTTTTCATTATGCATCCTTTGTTTCTGGAATTACTGTGATAGTTTACTGGTTTGAAGGATTTTAGAGTTGCAGTCATAAATAGGAGCAAATCTTAACCTTGAAACTTGAATGACAAAATAATCCTATTTGAAACAACTCCTGAGTGGCACATAGAGGAGAAAGCAAGAAATTAATTCCATTTTTTCCTGTACCTGACTACCTCGAGCTCAAGCCAGTTTAAAACTTATTATCTGATAAAATATAAAATTTAAAAATGCTTGGCTCTGATTTGATTTTAATTTTTTTTTTTTAAGAAACAGGGGTGGTCTGGGGTATTTATTCCTGGCCTTGGGACCTGTGGATGCATGACCCTTTGTTCCCCCCTCCCTTTGGGGCACCGGTGCTTATAACTTTACATGCAGGCAGAAATATTTTTGAAAAGTTTGGGTTCAGACGTAAGGTAAATAAGGACGTTCTCCTCTTGGGCTATATTTGATTTCTTTAAATACTTTTTGTTCTTTGGTTTCTGGTGTGCCTTTGCAGTGAAGCATGGCTCACTATTCACCCTCATGTGCTGGAGGCAAGATGTGAATGGAGGGGCTGCTGCCTTCTTGTCTGGGTGGCTGCAATGGCCAAGTCAAACCTGTGAAGGAGTATTCTGGGGAGGCTGGAGGACTGGAGAACCCTCCCTTTACAGCCTAGGAATTGGCTCAGTGCAGCCAAGCCTTTTTCTCTGAATCCATCCTTGTTCTTGTCAGTCCTGGGGAGCTGGGAGATTTGACACTTCCCTCTGTGACCCACAGCATGGCTTTCTGTGAGATATGTAATGCTAGAGTCTGCAGGCTTTTTACAGACTACTGAAGTTGACATTTAATAGGTCACAACATTCAGAAGGACAGATTAGAGAGCATTGAACAGCATTTAGTGTTAATTTTTATCATACCTATAACCTTTATCCTTCCTAATGGGAAACTCTCCCTCCTGATGGGCTCATCTGTACCAAAAATAGAAAAAAAAAAAAAAAAAAAAATAGTTCTTAGCACATAGAGTCATAGAGTAAATCAGACAGTAAAACAATGCCATGAAAGAAGATGTTAAAATAATCAAGCCCTAACTCACTGCACCTCAGCAGTGTGCAAAGAAGGCAAGAGAGTCAAGGCTCACCCTTCTATGGGCCAGCCAAGGTTGCCCTGCACAAAACCAATGCCACTTGGTCTGAGATCCCCAAATACCCTCCAGAGTATTTACATCTGCATTAAGGGGTCCTCTGATACAAACTAGGACTATCCTTATGCTTCAGATTTCACTATCCTCTTTCAAGTGTCCAGAAACCTTCAGAACAGGACAGATTTCCACCTTATCTGCGATAGCTGATAGAAGAAACCAGACGCGTCTAACAATGACATCTGGGAAATGCATCCTGAAATGATGTCCAGAAGAATTTGGGTTTGGCTTGCTTTTGCAGGGGAAACTTAGAAGGAACATGTGTTAAGTAATGAGCTATTATGGCAAGGAGTGTAAAAGATGTCTAGCACATCTATATAGCATGTGAGGTAAGGGAACACCTCTGAAATGTTGTAAGAACTTGCACCTACATAATGCTTTTCAATCTCTAGCACCTGTTTCAGACTCATACAACCACTGTAAAATGTATTGACATTACACTTTTTTCCAGATTAACCTAGGATACAGTTGGTAACATAGTATTCATCTCTCTTCCCTACTTGTTGCATTAAGAATTTCTAATACATTCAAACTATTGCTCAGCCAGTAATCTGTAAACTGCAAGAGGATGGCCATAAAAGATTAGGATAGAAAAATATTTTCCAAATTATGCCACAGACTTTTTCCTCAATCAAAGTTAAGTTAAAGGGAAAAAAAACAATGAGAAAAATATTATTTAAGTCCGAGTATATACAAGGGAAAGAGACAGTTCTTGCTGCCAGCAGCAAGACTCTTGGGATCTATCAAATATTGAATGTTGAAGATTGACTCTTTAAAATCTAGGCTCTATTAAATATCTAGACAGACTAGAGTTTAAAAGAGATCAGAAATGGTAATTAAGTATAAACACTTAAGAAAGGTTACCTATAGTTATAAGGACATAATTCATTGCTACTTATGGTGAGGTATGGAAATGTTCAAGAAAAAATGCCAGGTCTGTATGAAGATCAAGAAAAAGTGAATCCTAAATCTAATGGTTTCCTAATGAAGTTCAGTGGTATTGCATGACTGAAGATAGTCAGAAGAGTGCATTGTAATAAAACTAAACCTCAAGTGCTTACTGTTCTGAGAGAGAAGATAGGGAAAAAATAACACACACATACGCATGCTTACATATATCTTTACAAAACACACTAAGGAAGCTTTAATGATAACCCATCATCAGCATCAACAGGGAAGACTTGAAGGCACAAGTAACCAGGAGTGTGTGGGACACAGCTGGAGGTACTAAACCAGGCTGCACTCATCATAATTTTCCTGTTAATTCATTGCTTCTTTCTAATCGTGGACTATTGCATACCTTCATAAACCTGGGGACCAGCATAGTGGTGTTCTGGTCACCCAAGCCAACATGAGTGCATAAACCAGGGAATTTCAGGGAGTATTTTCTACATCTTAGGATACTTCATCCTTGTCTTAGAGAATCGGCCTTAGGGGATATCCTTGGAACCTCCAGCAAACTAAGCAGGCATCCAGCTATACAATGATTTCACAATGATTTCAGGAGATGTTAGCACCTTCCTGCAAAAGGAAACAAAGTTAATCTATCTTTTTAGTAACTACATAAAGAAAAAACCCAAAGTTAAGAGAGTTTCAGTATAGCTGATAAAAATGAAGAGTCTTCTATCTTTTGGGACGAGTTTTTGAGCCTGGCTCAGATTAACCATGATCAAAATACATTTTTATTCTCAGAAGGCAAGAGAATGCTTTTGTCTCAGACCCTTGCTCGATGACAAAGGTTAGGTTTTTGCATCTACAGATCTGACCCGAGGCTGCAGAAGTGCTCAAACAGGAGAACGAGGAAAGCGAAGAGGAATTATCTGCAGCTGAAAGGCAATCCTCTCAACACAGGTTAAAGCTTTTTTGCTTTCAGCTGCTGTCTCTCATCTTATACTGTCTGATCTAGCATCTAGCTGACAGTCAGAGACACCCTGCAAAATGAGGCATAACAAAGCCAGGAGACAGAGAGGAATCACTTCCCTCTACATCAGTGGCTTATGCTCAGTGTTAGAGAGGAGAGGAAGGCATGGCTGTGTGGTCTGAAGGCTCTTTCCCTTGCTAGGCACAAAAGGAAGATCCTGAATGTAGGAGCCTGTAGAAGAAGTCCAACAATTATAGGGGCCACAGGATAGGAAGGAAAATTATATACTGTGAAGGAACAGACCCTCTGTTTGAGCCAGTAGAAATGTAATCTTCAATGAAGGGTTTCCTTGGAAGGAAAAAGCAGAAGAGGGTGGAATCCCTGCCTAAAAGCTAAGACCTAAAGGAAAGACAGGCCAAGATATAGCTCCTCAGTTAGGGGGAAAAATAATCATAGTGGAGAAATGTAGCTTGTACGATAACAGCAAGCACTAAATGTAGAAGGTGAATGGAAACTCTTAAAGAGTGGGACTTAGTGCTTGTTACAGCTAATGCCAAGCAATATTAATTTACCCCACCAGGTATTAGTGGATATTAATATTATGTCATTAGCAAGATTTCAGTACCACTGGCACTATGTTACGTCTTTTCTGGGGTGAAATAAAATAACTCGTTTTCTAGCCCTGCTGATTTAATATCTTTTATGGGCAACACATTCACTTTTAAAAATAAAATACAGCATGTAAAAGTAGTAATTTACAGCTAAAGCAACTATTTCCTGGTGTTCTCATTAAGCCTATTTTATGCACCTGTCTTCTATTCACTCTTTTGAAATTGTAGGCCACAAATAAGTGTACTGGGAGTAATTAGCCATAATTATTGTTTCTTTGTAATATTTTGGGTTGTTGAGTAGGTTTCTAACGTGAGTGTGTCTTTTGTGAGGAGGGAAATGTTCAAAGTGATGCTGAAGCTTATGACTTGAACTTGCACATTTGACATCATCATCAGCCTACAGTGAGGAAAACAAGAAAGAATGAAAGGGGGGTGATTGCAACAGCATGTTTCACCAAGGACAAATCCCGATATGGTTTAATTACTGCTCTGTTTTAAATAGTTTTCATGAAATATATGCAATTTTATGCCTGCTAAAGACTTCGATAGTTACAAGCTCTTTGATTTCCCAAATTTGCTATAATGGTGTTTATGTTTAAATACATCTGTATGTATAATGATCTTTAATGTCGTTGATCCTCCGTGTAATGAATTAGACTTTTCACTGTTGCAAATAGGACTGATGCAAGATTAATAAACCGAGCCAAAGAGTATTGATACATGGAATTGATGTAAAGAAGGTTAGAGGAGAAGCTAATTAACATGCTTGAGCGATTTACAGTCTAATCCTATACAAAACATCAGAAGGCAAACTTGTGAGCAGTGAAACAATGAATCCCAGCTAAAGTATTAAAAGCAATGTTTCCAGTTCTGCAATGGTTTGTCCCCTCAACATTCCTGAATATTACACCAGGTATAATTTTTTTGAAGACTGAATAGAAACATTGGTATTTATTTTAAAATTGGATTTAATGTCAAATCTGTTCTTCACAAGTTTTTTTTTTTAAAGAAATGAGTGGATTTCTCTATCAATTTGCAAATCTAAACTATTCAATTCAAACAGTAACTGCAGCAGTGTGAAAATCTATTTACAGGTCTGCAGCCATCTCTTGTTTCATCAATTTGTTTTTCAGTCTTTGTTGTTATTTTTTGTTTCTTATGGATCTCCAGGGAAAGCTTCTTGCTTGAGAAGAGAATGTCAATAGCTCATTCATCCTCCAGGATGATTCCTCACAACAGTGAGAATACCCCCCAAATTTAATCTAGTTCTTTTGCCTCCTTTCTGTAAAATCAAGGAAAATAAAACCCCCCCTATCTTATTCCAAGAAGCATGAACATAATCTGAATAAGGCTGCTGTGTAATAACTTGGTTTTGCTTGGTCTGTATAAAGGGATATTAAAATAGACTATAACTTTCAAAAATCCATTAATGAAATTCCAGACCATTTTGGGCACCTAAGTTCAGAGTAGTGTAGATGCTACACAAAAGTTCATCTGAGAAGGGCTTTTTGCTTTGTTCTATTTTTGAATTCATCAACATATTCATCAAACATGTAATTAAACCTTGTCTACCTGTAGGCTAGCCTTATGGAATACTTATTTAAGAACTACTTTCTATTTTCCTGGGGCAATAGGATATTTCTTAACTTATGCAGTATGAGAATGCACTGTGATGTTCATAGTATTGTTTTAAAAACAAATGTAAGGAATGAATGCAGACAAGTATTTGTATTTTAGATGGGTTCTAGAGAGAAATAAACTTGAACAAGGTGGAAGGCTTAAGTTTTCTAAGATGTAATATATGGAAGAAGCACCTTTTTTTTTTTATCTCTTTACCTGCAATTTATAAGAAAAGATTATTTATTTTGTTTAGGAAATGCCTACCAGGGGAAATTAACTACGATAGCTATTCTAGATCAATTCTCCACACAGATGCTGGGTTAATATCGAAAAGAAAAAGGGCATTCTTATTCCCGAATTAAAGTGTATATATAAGGGAAATAGTCTTACAAGCCTGCTCCACATTCTGTTCATGTCTGAATTTAATCCAGATTAATTTCCTTACAGGCATCCTGGAAAAAAACCCATTCTTTTTGGTTTTAGGTACAGGACTTCTCAGTGGTTCCTCTAAACCTCGGTCAGAACTGTGAGAATAGAATAATTACCTGTGTACTGATTTAAAGTTATTTCCTTGTATTTACTGTACCAGTTCCTATCTGGTTCCTATACTTCTGGAGTTACTGAGGATCAGGGTGCTTGGAGCTGCATGCCATAGACATAAGCTCTGTGCTGAACACATATGACAAAAAAATAAGTGAAAACAATTATGTTCCCTCTAACAGATCTGTAACAAAGATAATATCAAAATCATAGCTGAAGTTTGGTGTGATAGTAATGCATAGAAGCCAAAGCTGTGACTTCCCTGTCCACATCTGTACATATCTGTAAAATCTGTGAAACTGCTGAACCTTTTATGTTCTGGGATTCTGACAGGTTCTTTCTCTCTTTGTTAACATAAATGACTACTTGGTAGGGGGATCAGATTCTCGTATTAGTTACATGATTATTGTCTAGCATATTGTAGCTTAACGCAACTTTCCCTCCCCCTTTCCCCTCAAACAAAAAGCCTCTAAAAACCTATGGGAAATCAGTTGAGAAACTGTATTAGAGAAAATCAGTTCATATATATACAGACCAACAACCTTTTGACCTTTCTTGCCAGAATACACACGATAAGGGTAATTGCCAGCACTGTTATTTGTTCTCATTTTATTAAGTCTGTTTTTACAATAGGTGTTAGAGATAAGTACTCTGATGGCTATTTCTCCAGATGTCTGGTTTAAATGTACCATAAAGCACACTAGATGGTATATCCATTAACACCATATAGTGATGAGAATAGCAGATTAACATTAAACATTATATTAAAAGGGAAAATGCTTCTAAATTGCATTTGCTTAGTCACAGAAACTGGAAATAATTAAAACTGATATAATTACAAAAGGATTTCCTTCTATATGCAGTTTATTCCCCCCCCCCAACCCCCCATTCTATTTTTTTTTAATTCCAGGATGCTTTCAGAGTTAGAACAATCAGGTTTTGTGCTTCTGATGCTATGAAATGGAGTAAACATCTTTCTACTTCCAGAGCTGGGAATGAATCCCAGATATATGTCTCTATATCTTCCCTACTTGTTCATTATGCACAGACACTCTATGTTGCATGTTGTTATTTTATACACAAGGTAGATGCACAACACCAGGATGGGTGCACACAGTTATTGAAAACCTGTTTTTTCTATGTTTTCAGTATTGCTGCTCTGAATTTTCACCTTTGAATGTCTCTTATGTATTCTAAACCTGACTGTTGGGGACAGACTGAAGAGAAACAAGTCAACTTTTTAGCCCCTGGAAAGGGTCAATAGTCTTTAATTCTAAGAACCCATGATACATTTTATGAAGCACATTTTCACATGTTCTTCCAAACATTAGCTTCCCTCTTTTGCTCCCCCAACAAAACCCTGAACATTTTATACTTTCTGTGTGCATCACTTCCATTGTATCCACCACTGCCATACTTTTCAGCTTTGGTGTTCTGCTCTGCCTTTTTCTATAACACCTAAACAATAGTCTCCAGCTACTTATTCCTTTCCTGTTTTTCTTTTCTTCTTTTTACCCCTTTCTTGGATCATTTCTCCTTTCTATCATTTCCATGAAGTATTTTGCAACAACAGCAGTATCTGATTAGTGCCTGTGATTTCCTTTCCTACTAACTTGTATAGAGAAAACATACTTTGACAGATTCTTCAGGCAGATAATGAGGATTTTGGAGATGGGTGGTCATGTGGTGCTTGAAATCCCTGCTGTAATGAATAACAGCCTTTCCCCAACTGGATGTGTTCCATTTCACTTTGTTTAAATGTCTGTCTCAGCTTTGCAGACTACAGAGTAGGACTGAGTTCCTCTGAAAGGTTTTTAATTAGAACCGTGTTCCCAAACTATCAAAGCAAAAATGTATCAGAAAGGGAAAGGGAAAAAAAAAGCAAACAATTAACAATTTTATTTCAAAGCCTTAAACCACTTTGGTTGCTTAGCATAACAAGAAACATCATTTGAATGGAGCCTAATGAACTAATTTCGACAGTCCTGTGCTTGTCAGGCATTGTTTTTTCCCCCCTCTAAATCGATACAACACATTGCTTTTATTTCTAAGCAGTGAGCAGAAATAAGTGAAACATTTTAATTGAAAACTGAGCTTGTATATTCAGAGAGCAGAAAGTGTTTCCTTTGCATCAGCAGATGATGAAAAGTTCTCTCCTCTTCTTTGAGAGCATGACTTGATTTTTGTTCCTTGGTGTCAGTTTATTATATCCACTCACAAAGCTCCAGAAATATTTTTTTTCCCCCTCAACGCTGGGTGTTTACCTTCTTTTTAAACCTTGGGGGATAGGATGGCAGTGCAACACCTGCCATGCAGGAGGCTGACCACTGGGTTGAAACTAGTCAATGCAGTGGGAGCTCCTGGAATGAAAAGGGTAATTAAACTTATTGAAACACAGCCATGTGAGACTACATGACTGATGACTGCCTGACTGCAGATTTAGGAGATGGCCTTCTGCAGTGCACTGTTGGGTGGCAGTGGGAGCATTGCTTTACTGAAAGACTCCAAGAAGTAATCATTCTGGTGCCTACATGAAGAAATTTGGTAAAAAGCTCTTGTCTTCTGAGTTGATGGGTGTTTCCAGCTGTATTGTAATGCTTTTCACTAGAGATGAGAACCCATGGAGCTGATGCCCAAGTCAGCCAGCACCTTTTTGCACTCATGCTCTTCATCAGAAATGCAGGCATTTGGTGTGTAAAAGAGGGCTCTTGAACTCTATGGAGGTGATCTATTTTTCTGTCTTCTTATACCTCATCCCAGATCTGGGTCTGCGATACTGGCTAAAGCTAGTTTTCTGTACAGAGTGACCATTTGTCATCATCTCGCAAGGCTTCCCAGCAGACAGGAATTTGGAAAGGTGATCCAAATTTGACAGTTTCCTTCTTCCTTGAAAGCTCATCAGTCTATGGCATAATGTTTATAAGAGATTTTAAACTCAGAGAAAATCTATGGTGTAAGATTTTCTTCAATGGATTTCACTGCTGTCATGAGTGGGGCTTATTTCTACATGTAATAGCCCAGGTGGCTCCTGTAACTCTAGTTTTCTTGTTGGCTCAGACATTAAGGTAGGTAACATTGGTGTCCTTTCCCCCTGAGCAACTGTCTGGGACTCAGCTAACCTTTTCAGCAAAGTTAGCTGATTAAAAATTATCACAGCTGTCACTCAGATCTGAGATTTGGGGAAGGCAACCTCAGGTTGTTATCAATTGACTCTGAAAATCAATGTAATGAAGCTGTGAATTCCTGCATTTATATGCCTTAGCTTCCCACAATGCATGGTGACCATGTATGTCCTCATAGACACGTGCCAACAGACTGGAGAAGCCATAGAGGGCTTGAGAGGAGCTTGAACACCCCAGGGCTCCCTGGTTTATGATAATGAAAGGAGAACATAAGTGTATGAAGATACACTCAGGTCAAGTGGAATAGGAGGAAGGGAAAAGAAAGATTGAATGAAAGAATAGTTACAGTTAAGCAAACAGGAGTGGATGAAATTATCAGGCAACAAAGTGGGAGCTGGATTCAAAAACAGAGTAGATAATGGATAGGAAATCTCTCCATCCTCTGCTGTGACTTCCAAGAACACCTCTGTGTCTGCAATGACAGGGAAAGCTGCAGCTACACATCCAAACTGAATGGGGCTGAAGAAGAAGGCCATTACTTGCCCTAATTATGCATTTGACATAGAAGGAAAATGTGTGCAGGATTTTAGAAGATGGTACTGTTTTGTTCAACAACTTTTCTTTAAAACATTCTTTTGAAGTGGTGCAAATTTTACTTGGTTATGGGAATATAAAAATATACTCTGAAAAGTTAGGCATTTGATACACTGAAAACTAGAGGAGCAAATTGCCTCATGCAGAGTGATTAATTTAATGCACTCCATTTATACCAGTTATCTTTATGTTTCAGAATAATACAACAGGTTTATTAGTTGAAGTTACATGCTCTCTATTTTTTACTGGTCATAAAAATTGTTTAAGATTTCCTGGTCTTTTTTAGTATTTCTTTGTGACTAGTACTTCTCACAAAAATCCTGCTACTGTGCAAATGCAATTGAAATAAGCATTTTGAAACAGGTACGTTCCATCTTCTGGAAAGAAAACAGTAGCAGGGAACAATTTCAGTGAATAAATATAGAAAACAGGCCAGCCTTTGTATTTCCTAACACATAACTGAATAAATCTTTTCCACGTAAACCAATTCTATAGAAGATTTCATGGTGTTGCTGGACACAGCAATAACAGCTACCTCTTTCTTCTCTGTCTTGAAGTCTTAGCATCTAGCAGTTTTACCATAACTTTCAGCAATAAGCTTCTTTCAGATAAATATCACTTTTCCTGAGTACAAAAGAATGTTCAGCAAACACAGACACAAAATAAAAACCCACACACACAAACAGTAGCTGTATGTTTCAGAAATGCCATGAATGATAACATAAATATTTTGTCCTGGTTTGGTAGTTTTGAAAGCTTATAACAGGAACCAGGAAAGTTTTGAAGTACTGTCTCTAGAGACAATTTTTTATTGAAGCAACAGATTACTACTCAACAAGAAAATCATCTACTGAACTAATCTACTATTAGTTCCTCAGACCAGTAAGTAGCAGCTAGACCTAATTTTTGCCCTTCCACATGCTGGAGAATATACCTGCTTTCACCCACCCAGAGAGGGAGCTTTAATACTCTGCAGCAGCTGGGAAAACACGTGTGCTACCAATTAGGAAACCTTTCAAAGTGTAGCTTTGCAGCCCATCTGTGATTTGCAGACCTCAGTTTGGGATCTATTATTCTCTACTAATGGCACCTGGGGAGAGGGAGGGATGGAAAACTGTGGAGTTTGAGGGAGCAGAGTCTATTAAATGCTATGGCAACAGGTAGCAAAACAGTGTTCTCCCTTTCTCCCTTACTAATTAGTAGCTGTTAGCATCTGGAGTTGACTGTCTGTTGGTGGCTGTAATTTGCTGCACTATGTCTTGTAATGGTGCAAGGAAACTGAAGGACAATACAAGGGGCAGTCAAGCCAGTAGGCAAAAGAAATATTAGGGACTAGCCCCTGTATACTTATTATATAATACCACATTTAAAACAAAATCATGCTCCTGGAGGCTTGGGCGTAATGTGCCTAACACAGCCAAATTTTCGACCTTGTCTGAATTGTTTTGCTTACATTCTCTGCATACTTTTGACAGAAAATAGTCCAGTACTGATCTCTTGTTCAAAATTTCCAGAAAATGAAATTGTCAGTTGAAAAGAAAACTCCTATGGCCAGTCTGAGGAAAATCTTTCTCCTTAACTATTGGTGATCCAAATCTGTTGGAAAGGAGAGGATTCTGGGTAAGCTCTGGTCTGGTGGCATGCTGGTAGAGGGCCAGGGAAGGAACCATAAGCATGGGGTTGCCCCTGTCCATATAGAGAAGTAGGTTCACTGTGGTCCTTCTCCAAAGACTCAATAGTGGAGTCTTTCTTCTTATCAAAGCTGAATGTTTTGAGATCACCATCTTTCTATTAGATACGATTAATATTAAATAAATTTGGCCTATGAGGTTCAACATTGTTTGGAGAGAGAGGAGGGAATATGTCTGAAAATGTGGTGTATTTGCAGAAGCTTCATTTCCTGAGGACACAAAGCTAAAAAGAATTTCAGACTTAAATATTGCGTATGCTCAGTATGTTTGAAGGAAGGAGTGAAATTAGATCACTCTGTTCAATTGCATTGACATTTTATGCTTGATTGTATTAATCTCTCATTCAGTGCTTGATTATTACCAAGCTCAACACAGTTTCCTCACTGAGTGTCTGGAGAGGAAAAAGAAGCTGATACCAAGAAATGTCAAAGGGAAGACCTGTCAGCTGAAACTGTGCCCAGGACCTAACACAGGGATTCTATACAAAATTAAATAGGGTGGTTGTTATTCATTAGTTAAGCATCAGGGTTTGCCAGGTGCCATCCTGACATGCTACAAAAAGAGCATTAATTGTTGTAAAGGTCTGGTGGTCCAAAGCATGTTCAGCCTTCTGTCTGTCTCAGCAGCCAAGAGGCTGAAGTACAAGCTAGTTATGTCCCTTTGTAAGACTTTACATAAACCTGTGCATTTTATATGATCCTATTCTGCACAAATATATTCATGGATTTGTTTCTGTTGTTGTAAGAAGTTCCAGTTACACATATACACATTTGCAGAATGTAGGCTGTTATCCTGGCTTTTTGTGATATATGCCAAAGTGCAGCCCTCCAAGTTACATCTGTTCTTTGTCATCAGCAGATGAACGATTTCTAGTGATTTAATAAGCACAGTTCTGATTACTCATGCAGTTATGTTTTCTTTTGCTGCATTATGTGGGGTTTTAATTTGGAAGAACAATGCAGCAGCTCTGCAGGAAGTCAGATATTGTAAGAAACTAAGAAAATTGGATTTTTTTATAAAACCAGAAGTTGCAGATTATTTATTAGGTATACAATATGGCTTAGTAGAAGTAGGGCATTTCCATTTTTAACTGTGACTAAATAGAAGCTCCAAAATTCAAATATCATCAGCTTTGCAGAAATAGATTTTAATTTCCCCTGTGTTTTTAATTTGTGTACCATCTTGACCTTGAAGGCCTGCCAAAGAGATAAAACTATCTTCTGAAAATGCAAAAAAAATTATAAAAGCTATGGGAGCTAGGTGAAGATGGGCATTTGAAAATCCCACTAGATACTAGGCACCTAAAATAAAAATCTATTTTCAAATCTGAAAAGCAATGAGTTGCTTTTTGGGCCTTTGCGATGACAGATTTAAAGATCTGCAGGTGCACTAATAGGAAATCTGCAGGATCTGAAGCAATGTGAATAGGTGTGCGTGTTATACAGAAGAATTGAAACCATTAACTGGTATAGGCTGCAGGAATGATTCAAGGAAAAAGTCTCTGGTGAAGCTTGAGGATCAGAAGCTTCATAGGGGCCATTGGGAAATATTTGATTAGGGGTGATTTTGATGCTCTTTTGGTGTTATCATTACTGTTTGGTTCATATGTTATACACCAGACAGTCTTTCAATTTCTTTTTCCAAGCCCATTTTCAGCAGTTAATGAATGACAGTGAATTAAACACTTCTGACACTTATGATAAAGCAATACTGAAGTTTGTTTTATTTTTAAACTATGCTATTGAAAGGAAAGGCTTGGGACTCAGGCATTATCTGTGAGACATGCAGATTATAAAGGTGAGGAAAAAATCTATACAAACCACACTAACATAGTCTAAATTACTTCACTGTCTTTTCTTACCCAAGTCATTGAGGAGGAGAAGAATGGTAAAGAAAGTACAAATGAAATAAAGTTGAAAGAACACAAAATTAATTCTATTTTACCTTATCTCCAAGTCCTGCCTGTGGTTTCTCTACATTAAAATAATATTTTTGAAGTACCATTTCATTCAGTAGATACATGATACCTATACCAAAGGTAGTCTAATTGCAGGACTGTTAGATATTCCCAGCTGCAGGATTTTTCTGTCTGTGATTATGGAAATAAATTTGTACTGCACTTTTAGCTCATTGTGCTTGCGTGAGTTTCATAGCCTGCAAGAACAATGCCAATCATTTTATGAGAATGAGGTTGTAAATCACAATCTCTTGCTTTTTCAGTTTAGTGTTTTTCCCCAATGTTCTTCTCTGAGAGTGTCTGAGAGAACTGGGCCTGGAGGACACCGCTTCACCACTCAGTCCCTATGAGTGCCACAGATGTCTTGTTGGTTTTTCTTTGCCTGCGTTTTTAAGATAGTTCTTCAAAACTTTTAGTCATTGTCACTTTGCAGCAATCTTTATTTATTTATTTATTTATACAAGCTTGAGAAGCAGTTTTGGATTTCCTTCATTAATATATTCTGATTTGGGTTTAAAAAATCTGATTTAAAAGAAACCAGATTAGTGAAAACAAAGTAAAAGATCTTAAAATCTGGCATATGTTTATATTATCTGTGGAACAATTAAAGATTTCCCAGGAGATTTTTTTTTTATCAATATCCAATGCATCAATCATGACAATGAAATTTAGAGGACGGCCTAAGGTTGAGAAATTTCAGTAATTACAAAACTATAAATGGCAAATTTTATTAATCTTGTATTTGAGAGCTATTGAAATTATTTTTGCTTGGTGTTTTTGAAGGTGAACACACAGAGTTTTAGTCAGGTTATTCAATATGTTATTGCTTTTTGTATCTAACAGATTTTGTATCTACCTTCTGATTTACATTGTGTGTTAATTTGTAGATGGAAATGAACAATCTTTGTTTGCTTTAATTTAACCGGAAAAGCAGTCTGACTATGGATTGAGTATATCATAAACTTTTAAAGAGTAGCACACTTGTAGTCGTAACTTAAATGATGTGACAGTGGGACTGGTCACTTATTACCATTTTTGATTTACTGCACATTTTGATATGTTTTGTACTACAGTTGCAGGTAGATAAGCAATAATGTAGTGAACTGTGATGCACAAAGGCATAAGCATTGCTTAAAATTTTAATAGAGAAGTACTGTAGTTGTTACAATCTTAATATATTTTCTGCATACTAGAAAAAGCAGGAAGATTAGATCTGTATCAGGGCTCAGTCAATCTGGAAAGTTAAAATGTGCCTTTTTGGAGAATTCAACTGCACTATCTTCAACTGCATAGACATGTGTTGCAACCTGTTTACTTGATTTTACTTACTTTTTAAAGACAGAAATGAGAAGAAACAGATCTGCCATTGCTTAATATTATCATACTGTTGTAACCAATAGCCTTCACTAAGGATAGTTGTAAGGAATAGCTAAGCTGTCCTGAAGAACTAGGGCCTGGAATTACCATCATTCTCTGATGCAAACACCAACACATGTTATCAGCCAAAACAAAAGCCTGTGTCTCGTGTATATGACAAGCGGCATTTGCAGCCTTCCATGCTGCAACAGTCTCTGCGAGAAGCAGAGGAAGAAGAGAGAAGTCTGTTATCTGTTCCAGAAGCACTGCTAGCAAGAACCTTCTCTTCTTGCAAGAACCTTCTTGCATTTGTCCTGTCTGTAAGTTGTCTGCAGCACGTTCAACTGCACACCTTCATGCAGCCTTGAATGAATGGCAATGGTGCTGAATGAGGTTGCCAGTGACCTCCCTGCATCAGTGCAGATGAGCAGCCTGAGGCTTGCAAGACCAAAAGTGGATGAATGATGTGGGAGTAGGACAATCCATAGAGCTCACAGCAAGGCAGTGAATATGCCATTGCCAGAGTTAAGCAATTAGTTGATTTCAGGGGCTTTTCAGCTGGTGCCAGCTATATCTTGCAGCTATCTGCTTGAAGACCCTTTAATAGGACCAAGTCATCCTCCAAACTTGGGATCATGGACACTGAGTTGCTAATTGCAGAATGCAAAATGAAGCCAGATGGTTTCTGGTTCAGGAGATACATTGTCTTAATTTCTGCTTCCCACTGTGGTCTGGGCATATACACTCTCTGCCAGGTAGCCACATTAGACAATTAGGGCACAACAGTTTGGCATCAGCTATGACCAGTATCATAGCAGAGGTCTGCAAACCCATATGCCATCTGGACTGCTCTCTTCAAAGTTTTTGGCTTTGCTTTAATTTTGGCAGCCAAACTAAACAGGAAATGATCATTGAAATCTGAACTTAAATTTCTTGCCAGCAGACCAGTGCTTGCTTAACCTTGAAAAGCCTGATGAAACATTTTAACTCTGTTCCTAAGTAATGTACGTGCAATGTGATGAAAGTAACTTTGTGGTTTTACATGCAGTGAGAAGACATTCATTTCTACCTGTGGCATCCTTGTGACAAGACTGGGCAGGTTCACATAGCCCTCAAACTGGAGAAGGGGGTTAGTAGTAAGAAAAGGACATCACCAAGTGAAGAAGACAGAAAAGCAGTGGAGGAAAAAACATTGATAATATAGACTGAAATGAAATACATGTTCTTGCTATACCAGGAGTCTCTACATGTTAACATGGGCTAAAGTAATCCTCAGACCCATGTCACAGGTTTCTCCTTTTGGCTATTAGTTTTTAGCATGACCTAAAAGGTCAATAGGATTTACTATAAAATAGAAAAGATATTGGATTATTAATTAGAAAAAAAACCAAAACAAAACAAGAACACTCCTTCTCCCTCTCTCCGCAGATCCCAGGGTCACAGTTAGAGCTTACAAACTGCTAAAGAATGTAAATAAAAGTAGTTTGGTTTATAACAGAGAACCATTCCAACTTCTTTAAGACAAAGCAATCTTTCAAGTGTGAGTGTGACGAGACACCTACATTGTCATCCTGTGAATTGTCTCAGGGACTGTATTCACCATTCTTCAAATTGGTCCTGGACAATGGTTATGGGATGGCATCACAGAAGACCTGCAACTTATTTTCTTATATTTAGCTGAATATACATGCATGCTCAGAAGCAATTTTTCTGTTTGTTGTTTTTTTTGTTTGTTTGTTTGTTTGTTTGTTTTTTCCCACACATTACTTAATTTTTAGGTGCTTCACTGTGCAGTATCAAGTCTTACACATAGAGGCATGAGTACTATTTTAGGTGTGAAACCAGAATATATTTTAAACATCTCCACAAGCCACCAAGACTCAAAATGTGAAACGTGTCAACATAAGGGAAAGAAAACTGCAAGGGCAAATAAATGTTTTCATCAGAGTTTTCAGAACCAACCTGCCTAAATAAGAGACCTGTAATAGCTGTTTCTCCCAGATCATTTATTTTAAGCTGTACAGAAGATGTTTTTCAGCTTAGGGTGTCTTAACTGGAAAATATTCTTCTGGACAGAATCACTGAAACTACAATAAAATAATTTAACTTGCTCTTATAAATCTAGTAGTTGGTCCTAATACTTATTTGTCCTGGAGGGCCAAGGAGCCCATGACAGCCAGTTGCAAGGACAACCTCCTCAGAGCACAGGAACTACCACTCTGATGTGCAGGAAGGCAATCAAATGAAGGAGGCAGCCAGGATGGATGAGCAGGAACCTCCTGATTTAGCTCAAGTGTAGCAGATAAGGGCATGGAAGGAAGAAGTGGGAACAGATGCCACAGAGTAATATGGAGATGTTGCCTGAACCTTCAGGGATGGAGATATGAAAGTTCAACTGCAGGTGAAACTAGATATGAAGGGCAGCAAGATGTATATTTGTAGCAAAAATAAAACAAAGTGAAGGAAAATGTAGGCCCTATGGCTCAGTGAGACAGGGAAACTAGTGACAAAGGACATGGTAAAGACTGAGGTGTTAAATTCCCTTTTTGCCTCATATTTGATGGGAAATATTTGCTCTTCCAAGTTACTGAGCTTACTAGCAGAGTCTTTGAGAACAAATCACTACTCACAGTAGAAGAAGATTGAGTCAGGGACCACTTAAGCTGACTGAACACACAAGTCCATGTGGCAAGATGGAATGCATGCAAATGTGCCAAGAGGTCTGTCTGACATCATTGCAAGGCCTCCATAACTCTTAAAAGACTCTGATCAGAGTAGGTTCTTAATGACTGGAAAAAAGCTGATGTCACACCTGTCGGCAAGGAAGATCCTAGAAGCCATGCAGCCTCACCTCAGTCTGTGGGAAGATTATGAAACAAATTCTACTGGAAGGATTGTATAATTTATGAGCATAGGTAAGATGAGAAAGTGACTGAGAACAGCATGGATTGACTGAGGGAAAACTGTACCTAACCAACCTGATTCTATTCTATAAAGACAAAACCAGATCCGTGGATGAGCTGAAAGAAGTGGAGATTGTTCACATTGTATCCCATTGTATCCTACAGCCAACCTGGTAAAAAAACACAGGCAGGATAAGTGCACAACAAATAAAAATTTGACTGGAGTGCTGGGCTTAGCCAGTTGTGATCAACAGTACAAAGTCCAAATGGTGGTCTCTTACTGGTGGAGTTCCACAGAGATTGGTATGAGTGCCAAGGCTGTTTAATGTCTTCATTAACAACCTGGTCACTAGGATGGAGTGCACCATCAGCAAGTTTATAATGACTCTAAATGGGGAGTAGGAGGGTGGTCGATATGCTGGGGAGCACAGCTGACACTCAGAAACCTTAACAGGCTGAAGAAATTGACTGAAGGGAACATGACGGAATTCAAAATAGGTAAGTGCAAAGACTGTATCTGAGAGTGAATAATCCCTTGCACACCTCTATTACAGGCTGGGGACAAAATGGACAGAAAGCAATTTTTCAGGAAAGGACTTGTGAGTCTTGATGAGGAAGTTGAACAAATCAGCAATGAGCCCTCAAAGATCAACCACACATATAGGCTGTACTAGCAACAGTGTAGATAGCAAGACTAGAAAGGGAAGCAATTGTCCATACCTGGTACCAGTGAGACCGTATCGACAGTGCTGGATAAAATTTTGGAGTCTCCAGCATGAGGAAGACTAAGAAAGACTGCCAAGATAATTGGATACTGGAATACATGATGAATGAGGGGCTAAGAGAAATGCATTTCTCAAATCTGAAGTTAAGAAGGTTACCTGGTGATTTTAGGGCAGCTTTCATCTACTTAGAGGAAGTGTAGAGAGTAGACTAGATTTCTCAGAGGTGTCCAGTGGCAGGCAAGAAGCAATAGACACAAATTGCAATAATGCAAATTCTGATGGGATATTAGGCAAAAAAAACCTACAGGGAGAGTAATAAAATGTGGTATAGGTCGCTCAGAAAGCTGTGGAACATGGAGAAAATTTAAGACATTTAAAACAACTGGACAAGGCTTTTATCTAACATGATCTGCTTTGAGTAATTGATTAGAATAGATGACCTCAATAAATTCCCCAACCTAAATTATGCTGTAATTCTGACATTTTATAATTCTTGCCCTGCAAGTGGCTAAATGAAAGGAGACACAAATGAAGGAGCAGATTGGAGCAGATATTCAAATCCATTCCACTATGTTCTTTGAGTTAGAGGAAGAAGTAGGTTGTAGAGAGAAGTGATATATTTTACAAGATTAACTGATATAGCTGGAAGAGAAAAACAGATCTTTTATTAGGTTTCAAAGAGAAGTGGTGCTTTTCAAAGCTGAAACCAAGTAGAGAACGATTGCTTTAAAATTTGTTTATTTTTAGCAGTGAAAAAACATAGTAGGTACTTTCAGAGAAATGAAGAGTCCTAGACTAGAACAGAGAAGCATCTGTAGGATAGAAAGAGCACCTCAACACCAAGACCAGCTCATGCATTTTTCCCTTAGCCCCTCAAACTTTGCCTTCAATAACAAACACTTCAGACATTTTCATAGCTGGAAGAACAACATGCTCCCACATATGTTGTAGGATTCGCCACAAAAAGGAGAACCTATATATCTGTCAATGAACCTAAGAAAGCTTCATCATCTGGACTAAAAAACTAGAATCCTTATCAACTTCCACCATAGCTTCATTAATCACTTACTGTATAAACACTAATTTCCTAGTCACAGTCAGCAACATGAAGAATTAATAGAATACATCCAGAGTAAACACCTGTGCACTTACCTCTGCAATTGTTTAATCACCAATCAAGAAAACAAAAAGGTTGGGCTATACACTCAGATTCTGAAACACAGACATATGAGCTTTGAGGAAATCTTACATCATCTACCCATATCCCCTTATAGCTACTGAAAAAGGATCATCACCTGTGAGGCAGTTCTGTGAAAATAGTCTCCATCTTTAACCATGAAAATAGACCCCATCTTTAACCAAACCACCACACTACCATATACAAAGTCTCTTCATATAGAAAGTCACATCAGTTGTTTGCAGCTGCCTGGGTAACACCCCAGTCTTGAAAATAATACTGAATTATAATCTACACTTGAAGAAAGTTGGAATTTGTTTCCTTCCTTGGAAAATAAGTTACCGGAACATTCTCTTCCACCCTGCCCACCGCATCTAGTCTCACTAAGTTCATTACCCAAAGCAAGTTTCCTGGAGATCAACATGCACCACTTGTCCAGGCCATTGTTCAGGAAGACTGGGAATTTTGGCAGAAGGCCTACTTGGCTAAGCAAGGAGATTCTTAATGAACTAAAATGCAAAGCACATAAGAAGTGGAATCAAGGGAAAACAACAAGAGAAAAGTATAAAAGCACTGTTCAGACATGTTGGGACAAAACCAGAAAGACCAAAGCCCAGTTGGAGCTAAAACTGGAGAGGGACATGAAAGCTAACAAGATACGATTTTACAAGCATGACAGAAGTGAAAAGAAACTCAGAGAAAATGTGCATCCACTTCTGAATGGGAGAAAACCTAGTAATAGACCACATGGAAAAGGCTGAAGGACTTAATGACTTTTTATCTCAGGGAAAATCTGCTCCCAGATCTCTGCACACACCAGTGCTATATGAGAAGGAGGACAGCCAACAGCGTATTGAAATCCATAGGGCTGGATGGGACTCCTCAGCAGGTGCTGAAAGATATGGGTAATACGCTTGTGAGGCTGACATAATTTTTGAAAATTCATGGTGTTTGAGTGGGATGTCTAAAGACTGGACTGTTACTACACTCAGTTTTAAGAAAGACCAAAAGGAGGGTGTAGGAAATGGTAGGCTCATCAGCCCCACTTCAGACCTTAGAAAAATAGCAGAGCACATCCATTTTTGAATGTGAGGGATGGGTACTAACCAGGAGCAGTCAATGTATTTATCAAAGTAAATCGTAGTTGTGGAGATTAAGTTGGACTGAGTACTAGGCTGGATTAAAAGATAACAGACAGCAGGTTCAGGTGGGCTGATGAATATTTCCCTTTTTTTGACACTGGTGAGGCCACATATGGATCACCAGTTTGATCACCTCATTTTTCCCCTATATCCTTGGTATAAAGAAAATACTGACATATTAAAGTGAGTCTTGGGTATGAACACTGGCATGACTGGGATGAGCATGGCTTGTTCAACCTGGAGAATTCTATGGGGAGGTCTGATTGTTGATTTTTACCACCTAATGGGAAAGTATAGAGAAGACAGAGACTTGAAGGTGATAAGTGTGAAGACACACTTCTTGAAGGTGCCCAGCAAAAATACATGCTACAGAAAGGCTATTTGGATCACTAGAACAATCAGAACTATTCAAAGCTCAGTTGGACAAGCTCCTGACCAATCTAATGTCAATTTTGAAGTTAGCTCTGCTTTGAGTGGGAGTCTAGACTGTGTGATCCTGAGTTCACTTCCAACTAAAACCCTCCAGCTTTTTAATGATTCTGTGCTGAGAAAACCTGATTCTTTTCTGTGGTGAAAGGACTGATGACATGAATACAGGGATAGTGATGAATGTAGGCTTGTATCTTTCTTGTCTGGAAACTGAAGAAGTATGATCCAGACAAATGGTTTCTTAGATGAACTGTCTGGACCACCAGGCTGAAAAGATAGTAATCAGTGGCTCAAGGTCAAGGCAGCTACCAGCAGCCAACAGAGTGCCCAAGTGTTTGATAATGAGGCTAATACTGTCCAGTATCTTCATCAGCAACACAGATGATGACACAGAATGCACCCTGAGAAAGCTGTGAAAGGTTTGGTGGAGTGTACCATGACAGTCTTGAGCTTGGGGTAAATAGCCAATGAAGAGAGACCAAAGAAACTGGGTTTGTTTAGTCTGCTAAAGCAGGTTCACAAGGGGAGAATCTAAGAGCAGCCTACAACAACTTGAAAGGGAGTTACAAAGCCAACAGAGCTACAGTCTTGTAGGAGATAGCAGATGGTATAAAAATGTGCAATGGCTGCAGATCACAGATTTGAAGGTTTAGAGGGGACATCGGGAATGACTTATTCACTAGCAGCATAGGGCAACACTGGAACAGGCTTCCCAAAGAGGCGGTGAATTTTTGTCTTTGCAAGTTTTCAACACTCGGCTAGATAGAGCCAGAGACTGATTTAGTGTTTGCCATAGACCTGCTTAAGCAAGACTCTGACCTTAGTGAGCACTCTTCCAATCAAAATTTCAATGGCTTGGTGAACCATACTGCAACTGAGAAACATGTGAAACTTGACAACATGTCTCCATGACCACCATGGTAAATGCACCACAACAAAATCATCAAAACATCTGGCTTCGGAACAAGCACATCCCATAACACATTATGCACTGGCCAGTGAGACAAATACCCACACAGCTTCCATGGCAGTAAAATAAAAATAACTGCACACTGAAAAAACTCACAGAGATCATCAGTAAAAGACAGAAGCTCCTAGTTAGCAGAAGGACTTTTTTTTTTTTTTTTTCACAAAATAACTACTCCATCTGTGACTGCTCAGGCCTAAACCTTCAGGGAGATGTACAAAGCACCTTCAAAAGAGGAGTGTGAGAAATAAAATGCACACATCTGCTGGTCACTAAAAATTACAGACAAAATAGAGAGGCTTTATGCTACACTGTAATTGTCCTCAGCCCCTCCATCTTTCACAGACAATGAATTACCTGTCTTTTTCTCTTTTTGCCTGATAGGGGCTAATGACCTTATCAACTTTTTCCTTGCTCACACCACTCTTACACTCCACAGGTAACAACCACTTTCTCACCCTGGTAGTCTAACTACTTAATGTAATCAAGTTAAAGTCAGACCAACTGTTCAGTTGCCTCTAACATTGAAGATTCTGCTTTTATTTCAGCCTTGAAAAGTGCCTCTTGTAACTGAAAGGCTGTCTTTTTCCAACAATTTACTGGGTCTAATAAAAGATACTATCTCCCCATACAAATCTTGCCTCATTTATATCTGTAGATTATCATACTCTAACAACAATATCACTTCCCTGAATATACATCATTTCAAAGATCCATGTTTTCAAAGAAAACTACATAATCTTCTCTTCCACTACAAGCCATTTCCCTATATGGAGGTGAATGCCCAGACTCTGCCTATAAACTGTATTTTCTAGTGGAGACAGATAATATGACTAAAGTTTAATTTAAGTTGGAATGCTGCAGGTCTTAATCCTGATATAGGTCAAAACTTACTTCTTACAGTCTGCTGAAGGCTGATGTAAGTCAGACACTGAAGGTTGTCTTTATGAACTGCATCAATCTCAGACTCATCAATACAAATGCAAAAAAGACTATATTGTAATAGACTTCTGTGCTCCTGGAAATTGCAGAACTAAGCAATTTATAATATTTGGATGGTCTGTCAATCCTATATTCTTTAGGGCTAGCAATCTTGGTTGACAAAGAATCTTTTAAAACATTCATTTTTTTCTGATCTTAAATCAGCCCATTAGCTGATACAAGGGAACTTTTGAGGCCAAAAAGGAATCATAGTCCTCTCTCAGTGGACTGTATCCCATGTCATAGACATGTCATTTCTATACAAGAGTGATTTAAGATGAAGGCTTGTGTAAAATTCAAATATTGCTTTAAAGAAGTATTGCAGTAAGCAATAGTGAAAGTACACTAAATTCTGTAACTTTTGTAGATGTTTATAAACCAATTATACTCTTGCTGGAAGCCAGCAACATCATTGAAACTATTCTGGATTTTCACTTTCATCAGTTTCACTATAGGTCAGAGTTCACTATAAGCTGCTCCACTGTATAATGAACTAAGCCAGAGGGGTTGGCTTAGTAGTCTAAGTATCAGCTTTGAAATATCCAGACACCCTGGAAACAAAGGTTTAAACCCCAGCAGGGCTGACTCAACCCTTCCACTTTTTGAGATAGATAAATGGCATGCTAGACTATCTGTGGATGTCTCTGATAAGGTGAGACCTGAAAAAGAGACACATGATCTACTCTCTGCACATATTAAAGGGCTTATTGCCTTTTTCTTAAGGGTAAGTTTGTTTCAAATTCTTGGCCAAAAGTTTTCAGCTCCAAGAGTTGTGCATTTAAGCCTGAATTGCTTGTCTAAGTGTCTATTGCCTCCTGTTTGAGAGACAGAAATGCTCCGGTGAGACTCCCAGCACTTTAGCCTGATACAAAGCCCATCAAAATTAAGGCTGTTATTGTAAATTTTTGTACTGATTTTTTTTTTTTTTTTTTTTTTTTGCATGGCACCTTCCAAAAAACCCTTGGTGTCCCCCACCCAGCTCAAACATTAATGCCAATCCCTGTAGTATAGTATATCAGTATCACAAATGCATGTGTAATACCTTATATTTACATCCTCTTAGATATGCATCTGTGCACACATCTAATGTGAAAATGAAATCAAACAAATATGACTCAGTCCTTCTAGCTACCTCAGCCCACTTGTCCCAGTTGTGCAGCATATTAGCATTCATCTCACAGTGATTTGCCTACAGAAATTTTGCAAGATGAAAGTTTGATGCATAAGAAGAATCTCAGGACAGAGTGGTTCCCTTAGCAACCTTGCAGCCATCTCCAGCAGCCCTGACCCAGCTACAAAGCCCTTCACAAGCTGAGGAGACACTCTTAATGACAGCTGGCTGAAATCTGGGAGTACTGATAAACTGCCTTCTTATCTGAAAATCACCTTTGAGGAATATTATCTTTATTGACTTGCTTTTTTGAAAAAAAAAAAAGCCCATAAACTGCTGCTACAAATTAGTACATAATAATAAGCAGCAATACCAATTTATTAGTGTGCCATCCCTCTCCACCACTAAAGCACATGGGGCACTGAATAACAGAGTTAAAATAAACACAGTGTAATTAATTAACACTGATTACACTTCCTCCCCTCTGGACCACCTCAGATGTAGTTGTTTAGGCCTGCCTGGCTCACTCATGCCTCTCCCCACTCCACTTCTGCTAGGGAGCTCCTTGCCCCTTCCTCTAGCTCTCCATTGCCTCTGCAAGCTCTGGCCTTGCCTCCTATGTATGTAAGTATGGAATTGGTGTACAGCTTTGTCCTTTTGCTATTTTTGTCATCTATCCCCTGATCCAATTTTGTGAAAAAAGCCTGTTTTGTCTTTTGTTGGAGAGGGCAGTAAATTACAGGTACGATGGTATTGTGTTAATGAGGAAATATTTAGAGAAAAGCATGTGAAAATGTTGCTATGATTTCCCAGGTGTTTTTGTCTGCAATGCTAAAATCAAGCATTATTAAAAGTTTGGGTTTTAATGATGCATTCACATGGTATCTCTGGGCTAGCCCTGAGCCTCCTGGTTGATTGCTGCATTGTCTAAGTTAAGAAAAATCAAACATCACTCTCCATGGAGAGGCTGCTGGTATTTGCCTCTCTACTCACTTAAAAGGTGCTGCTGTCTAACCAACTTTCAACCTGAGTTTTGTAAATCTTCTCCACTTCACACGTAAAACTGACTCATGGAGAAATAGAAAATTACAGTAGAAAACTTTTGATGTGTTTGTGTGGGTGCACATTGAACACAAGGTTCAAGACAGCTCTGTCACAGAGTGCAAGAAAAGCCATTCTCAATAGGTTATTCATCAAGATAACACTCCCAAGATGAGAATATTAAATTGTTATATGTCAGAAAAAAAAAAAAAAAAAAGTCCTTTAGCATCTTCACTTTCTCCAATGTCTTTTTTTCATGGTCAGCCCCTGTTATCACATGTTGATTTCCACAAAGATTAACCAGCAAAATCCTTCCTGAAGACTGCTGTGCCAGTGCACACACTCATGAGAACTTGGCAATGCCTTCTAGCCTTTTAAAAATAAAAAAAGAAATGAAAAATTATGGAAGCTTTGTTATATGTTATGATACTTTTTACATGCTGTAAACTGTTACATGTTGCAACAAGTTTGAATGAAGCATGTAGTTGCCTCCGTTCCTTATTCATATTGCTACCAAGACAGAATGGCAATGAAAATATCTTAGCAAGATTTATAAAATTCTGATGGGGTTGGACCCCTTGGTCTACAAGATAAAAATTGCCTATTTAAACAGAAAATCTGCATGTCAGAGGAATATATTCCCTTTCACAGCTTGCATTAGGCAGGAAATTATGAAAGTTGTGGCTGAAAAATGAGCACTGTGTACCTGTGCAAGACTGTGGCTGGAGATGTGATGGTGCATGTGACAGCAGCTTCAGCATTCATTCATGCTGGGGTGAACATGAGCCTTCTTTCTACAGATTTGCATTTTGAAGGGGTTGTTTGTGGGGAAGATAAGGTGTTTTAGGACAAATACACTCAGCCTAAACTACCTCTCATTCTAAGCCTCAATTCTGCATCTGTAGCTGTTGAGAAATACATCTAGATTTAAATTAAATGCTGATAAATAGATAAAATTTGCTTCTATATCTCATGTTATTTGAAGTGATTTTTCTGCAGCTCACCTGCCAATCACCAAAGCTAAGATATCCTTTATTGTGAATAGATAAGCATACACAGTTTCTAATTTTGAATCATCCTTTCACCTTGAGATCAGCTGGGGCAAAGTTCAGGGACAGGCAGAGCAGGAAGCTGCCTTGGATGGCTAACTGCTGGTGGCTGCAATATTATGATTGGTGCTGGCTGCTGCGACTTTAGCTCTTTTGCCTGTTTTTTCTCCTGGAAGGGATGTGGACCATCTGTTTGAGCCATCCAAGCTATTCTCAGAGCAGACATCTCTCTCCCTGAATAGCTGGATTTGCCGCTGCCCTGTGGTTGGGGTCAGGGTGTGGTGTGCTGGGGGCAGGATTTCTCCAAGGTGGAAAGAGCGGGACAGACTCATTGCACTGCTCACCTCCATGTCTTTACCTTCTCCCCTTTTCCCATGCCATTTGTGTGAGAGCACAGATTCCCAGGGAGGAGGAGGAGGGAGTAGATCTGTATTGTCACCCAGTACCACCCAAAGTCTTTTGCAGTCTCCCCAAACCACTGACACTTTCCAGCCTCTCTGCACGACTCAGCCCTCTTCATTCTTCCCAGGCATTTCTCATTTCTGATCCTTGATGCTTCTATTCCCCAGCCGACACATGCCTTTCCCTACAATCCTTGACCTGCACCTGGTTGTCCCTTGTCATTCTGGGTTTGCATGCCCTTAACACTTACACTTTACATAAACATTCCTGACCTGTGAGCAAAGTACTCCCTTTTTCACCACCCAAGATGTCTTAGCTTTACCTGTGCACAGGCATGGCTTCTACCAGCCTGAGCTCTCACTGTGAGGCCATAGGGAGCAAACCAGAGCTGTCAGCTGTGCATCAGCCACACAGCACCATGATGCCAGCCATGCAAAGCTGACAAATGCTTTGGCCATGGAAGCTGCTGCAACAAAGAATTTACAGTCTTAGCAGGCAAGACATGCAGAGGCTTGTGAGAAGGGAAACAGGAAAGCAGAGAGAAGAAATATGACAGCCCAACACAGAGGACATCAGTAATACCTTCAGAACTAGGTATGCTAAGCTAGACCTACATCTCAAAAAGAACAGGGTATGGCTAGGGTATGGACCATCGCAGAAAGCAGGGTTAACAAGGTTTTATGATCGACTATGTGATCCTCAAAAAAGTTGAATTTAATGATCTAAACACCCAAATTGAAATTAAAAATACTCGAGGACATTACAGTCTGGAGAAAAAAAAAAAAAAAAAGGCATGAGGACATAAGGGACAAGTAGTCCCTTATGAGTTTATAAACACTGACTATTGAAAATTTTAGATTTTTCAAAAGAAAAACAGAAAAATTGACTTTAGGGATGTGTCATGTCTAGACCAAAATAATTACAGAATAGATGGTGAAATATCTAGGATAGGAGAAAGGGCATTCTTGCTAGTACACTGCTCTAAATTCAATGTGATTGAAAAGGTTTCAGAAAGATATTGGTAATGTTTCATGGAATGAAAATTGAAAGAAAAAAAAATGTGTCTGGTTATCCCAGTTTTGTGTTGTTCTGCTGATTAGAAATAGTCCAATTTGTTTTATGATACCATTTGTTACTGTACTGCAAAGTTCCAATAAACACTTTAACACACAACGCAACCCAAGAACTCATCATCCCTGCTTACGTCTGTATAAAAATTTATCACAGCATCATTCTTCCAGGGCTTCTGGCTGAAGAATTTAACTTAGATTATTTTTTATGATTTTTTCTGGGGACACACACACATGTATTTTTAGAACAGTTGGATGCAGCTGGCTAATCACATCAGCCCCATAGTTCCCTAGCAGCAGATGTTTACACTTTTATTTGGATTTTTTTGCATCTCCTGCCTCCCACAGTGGACAGGTGTAAAAGGGGATGAGCAGTGGAGTGGTTACAAGCCTGAGCTCCAGCTTAAGCCTGTGGATGGGACACTGGATCTACCTTGACATTGCCCTGCTGTTTGGAAGTGCTGGTTCTGGGCCTGGGCAAGTGGCTCTAGACACTGGAAGCTGAATTTCAGTCCAGGTCCCCTGCCTATAGCTTTAGATATATCTAGAACCTGACTGATCTTTACATTTGAAATACTGATGAGAAAGTGCTTGAACTGACTTTACCCCACAACCCCATTCTGTTCTTTCCACGCAGTTCATAGTTTCAGCTTATAATTTTGTACCAGGTCATATCAAGGCAATGAGATATTTTTGTGTGTATCTCAACAATTCTCACTGCTATCAGATACTTAAAAATAAACTCTGATACAAAGACCTTCACAGACTACAGGAGTAAAGGAGTAGCTCTGCCAAGAGGGGTAGACGCTGTACCTGCCCACAGCTCTGGGCTTGGTAGGAGCCAACAGCACCAATGGAGCAGTTCATAAGGAGGGATACAAGAACAGTAAGAGAGAACAAGATGTTTCTGTCAGCCCTGGTAAGGAGATCAGAGCTAGTGAGATCCCAATCCTGGTGCTCTGGGCAGGTTCTGGGTGTCCCCAGCTCCCCTTCACATCTGCATGGTGGGTGAAGGTAGGATCCTGCATGAATCCTCATCACCACCAGAATTTATCCCTGGGAGCTGCTGCTCAGAGCTGCCCCTTTTTAACTTCTATTTTTCTTCATTTTTAGTTGTAACATAGAAAAGTAAAATAAGAGGAAGGGATATGAGGCACACTGAGATAGTTCAGTTTAATGGTGGCAACAATCTGTCAAATTCCCAATATTAATTGGCCATGTTTATCTCTTCAGTTGAAAAGAGACTTTATCAGGAATGTGATTTATATAAAAGATATCTGGTTTTATACCTCTTTATACATAGTGGGCAACCTTGGCATAAATCAGCATTAGAACATTTAAACAATAAGTTAACTCATAAACCAGTAAGTCGTCTTCCAGCACAAGCCAAAATCAGTCACTGTCAGGTTCTCCTCACTTGGTAGGAGTCTCCAGGCAAATTCTCTCACATCTGTGCCTTGAAAACAGATTTATCTCAATGCGTGGGGGATTTAGCTCAGATTCTCATTGTAAAGAGGTCCATTTCCAGGACATTTTTATAGCAAAGTCATAGACACACACAGGTGTCATTTTTTATTTGTTTATTGGCATGCCTTTTTATGTTTTTTAAAGAAATGTCACTGGTTTATTTTTCATGAGTATTGCACCACAGAGACCAAAAGTATATGGGCTTCACCACTGTGCCATCATTTGTAAGTTCTCCTATGGCTCAGTATATAACTGTCCTTTACTACATTGGCTTATGCAGCTTTTTCCTTTTCAATTTTCTTAGCATTACTTCCTACTGTACAGCTCAAGACTAAAAATAAAGGATAAAATGACAATAAAGGCTCTCGGGGAAAAACAAAAGGGAGGAAACATGAAAAGGACTTGAGAAGAAAAGGGTACAAAAGCACAAAGGAGCCTGAAGTTGAAAAGATTATAGAATTAAGGAGAAAAACGTGCTAATGTAATCTTAAAAAAAGAAGAGAAATAACTCAAATGAAAAGCCATCAAAAGGAAGATAAAAAGAAACATTAAAAAAAAAAAAAAAAGAGGTATTTTTAGACAGCCTGTTTAACCTGAGGGGACAGCCCTCAGGAAAGCCAGGTGTAATTTACTGAAATTATTATCCTAATAAAATATGTAACAGAATTCAGAGCACCATAACAATACTTTTAATGGAGAACACAAACCCATGTTCTCCCTCTCCTTTCCTAACACCTTTGTTCATGATCATGAGTGCAACTTTCACAGGGGGTGCTGGCATTCCCAGCTTGTTAATTCTCTGACAAAACAAGGCCCGTTCAGCTTGTCCTTATTTTCCTGTGATAAACATGGACAATTCAATTTTCCCTACCTATAAAATAAGGATATTACTTTCAGACCTGTCTTGTCTTTTGGGGAAAGGAGGTGGATTAAGGGCCAGTGGGGAGAGGTCCCCAAGTCCTCCACATGTGGAGAGAGCAATGGAGATGCAGCACTACAGGGCAGGAGCAGCGTCCCCTACCTGCCCATTACCCTTTCCTCAGGCTCTTCCCAACAGGTAGTTTTAATTATTTATCTGATGCTCTTATCAGGGTTAAAATCAAATGGCCACTCTGAGGGCAGAAGAGGAGACTCAGTTCAGCTTGGTAAAACAGTCATTAATTATCTACATGATTATTTTTCATTACAGTGCTATATTTAAAGCTAAGAAGTCTTTTTTTTCCCTCGTTTTCAAAGCCCTTTTTTACAGTAATGTCTACTTTTGAAAAAATACTACATTTTTGGCTGGGAATTTTCATATCTCTCCTAATTTCAGAAATGAGCTATTCTGTAAGATTAAAAAAAAAAAAAAGTTACACTTGTGTTTAAATTATAGCAATATAAAAAAATAATAGTGAGGATTCTCATTAGTAAAGACAGTCTTCATTTCCCATTTCATTTCACTGGGGCCCAAGTATAATGAGGTTGAAAAGGCATTTAGATAAGTTAACAAAAGCAACACCCATCAATGACTATTAATCACAAAGGTGCAAACAGTTTTTGGCTTAGGAAACCACTAAGATAAGTCACTAAGACTACTGAAAACTGAAATATCACTTGGTTCTTGCCTTGGTTTAATCTTGTTTTCAACAAGAAACCTGGCCTAGATGCATCATTGCTTTCAGCTTAGCATTTTAAAGTTATAAAACCAGAGCATAAAAACCCCAAATACCTTTTTAAAGTATTTGTCATGAGGATTTTTTTGGTATGTATTGCATGAGAAGAGACAGATTGTTGCTGCTAGATATGCCATTAAGGACAGAGAATATGAAGACTGTGTTTCACACTGCAACACAGAGTTCTATTGAGGTTATAGAAAAAGATGGGCAATGGAGAAACTTCTCATTAGGTCTGCAAATATGCAGGGAAAGGCCTTGACAAGTGAGTTAGAAGGCCAGAAATATTTGGAAGTGGTGAGAGCAGTTTCCAGACAGGCTGGGTAGTTTTTTCTACCAAAGAAAACAGCACTTAGGCTGTCATTTAGTAATCCCAGAGGGATTTTCTAGCAGTAGGAATTCCTTCATCTGTAGCTGTCTTTTTTTTTTTTTTCCTCCACATTTTTATGTTCGTAGTACGTACGATGAGGAAATGGAAGCAGTAAGAAAGAAGGGCTATCATAAGTGGAGCTCTAGTCAGTGCTCCACTGGCAAAGCAGCCCTCATCTCTATTTGTGCCCAGAGCTTCCCTGGTTTATCACATTTTGGCTCAGTTTACCAGGAAGAAAATGCTCTGTCATGTGCAGCACCACGTAACCAAGACAAGTTGTCAAACTGGAGCTGTAATGAAGATGAATCGCACAACCACACTCTGCATAGCTCATGAGCTGATGTATCTTTGGGTAACATTACTTACCAGATTCACTGGAAAAAAAAACAGTGGGCAGTTCGAGAAATGCTCAGGAATAGAAAAAATAGTCTAGTAGAGAAACTCATTGCTGATAGCTGATGAGTCTTGGTGAACTACTTGTCAACAAGCAAAATGGGGCCAAATGGGATGCAGCAGGCAATTTCTCGCAGAGGGAAGTGCCTTTTTGGGAACAGAGCAGTAAAGTATCACAGAATGGATGCAACCAGAAAGTGTTGGCTGGTTTACTGTTCAGGGCCCCAGACCTGGAACTCCACCTGGTCATGTGAGTCTGTCATTGCAGGACTGTGGCTCCCTCAGTTAAAAAACATAGTCCTCTCTACTGGCATTAATACAAGGAATCTGTGGAAATTAAAATACATGAAGCATTTCCCAAATGGTCATGCATATGGTGATGCTTGACTTCAAAGCTGAGTGTGTTGCTATGACCTCTCTGTTCCCACACTCTCTTTTCTCAAGGGAAGAAATTCACCTCTCTGTTACTTTTGCATCTTCCTTTGAACACACCTTAATGTTCTTAATGTTAACTCCGTTCTTCTTTAACAACATATTCTTCTTTATATAGGAAGTCTGAAAGCAAATTCCCACATGCAGGATGGTGTCAATATTCCCCTTCACAACCTCCTTGTCTTTAAACAGTAAAATTGTTGACACATGGCTTAGAATATGAATATTTGATCAAAATGAACCTTCAGTGGTTCCAGAAATTTCATGTCCCCAAGCAACTTTTTGGCAGATGGCCAGTAATCGTCTACATTTTTTTCCATTTGGATCCACCTTGTTTCAGGTTTAATGCCCTTAGAATAGAACAACCATTATGGAAATTAGTTAGCAGCTGCTGTACATCAATGTTTAGAAAATTAATATTACCCACATTACACAGCACAGAAGCTGAATTTTAATGAAGCATGGAAACTATAAGCAAATTGACCTTTAACCTCATCAGAGAAATAGTCAAACACAACTTTGTCTAAGAAAACTTATAATTTCCACCAGAATTCTCTGGACACAGTAACAGAAATAGTTTTTTCATTACAACAAAAGGAATTAAATGCTTCAGCAGATTAAAAATGACAATAGAATCTAAACTATTACGTGGTCTCACTGCTAAGCTTTAGAAATATTTTCTCTTAGTCATATATCAGTGGAAATTACAATGCCTTATAATAATAGATCTAACACATGAAGAGAAATGAAGAGATTTATGCTGGAAAGAAAACTGATCTAAGCAATCAGCTGAGGTTCCCCCTGGCTTAGAAGATGTTGCCAGCCTGTACCAAGAAGGCAGAAGCACCAGACCCTTGCTGGCTTTTTGGTTGTTGCCTTTACTTTGCTGCTTTTCATCACTGTTTTCTTTTCATTTTTATTATACTATCCAAAATGTTTAATTCTGACCTCTTTAATTTAAATCATGTATCTTCTGTTATATTCTAAGACAGTTATAACTAGATCACAGGAAAAACAGAAGGGGTGAATTTATTATACTCAAGCAATGCATCATGGACATTTTAATTTCAGCTAGAAGCATTTGGTTAATGTATTTTTCGCTCCTTTTAAAAAAAAATAATTTGCAAAATCCACTTAGGAAAACTTGCAGGGTGTCTTTTGCAGAGACTTTCTAAAATAATTTTGTAGCCTTATTAAAACACCCTCCTAGTGTGTGTTTCTGTGTATGTGCTTGTGCAGTGTTGCTCATTTTGTAAACATGCATCAAGACTGACAGTATAAATTTACCTTGAGGGTACAGTCATTGTATAAATGGCAGCTAGTACAAGAAAGTCTTCCCATGGAAAATTATTCACAGCTTCTAACAGAACTATTTGCTGGTGGACAAAGTTAGAGGAATAGGTCTTAATGCTGTAGTGGCCATATTTATTTTTATTCACATTTAGTTGACAATAAAAAAGCTCTGAAATGCTCAGAAGTTAATATATGTGGAAAAAAAAAGTGATCAGGATGGCATTGGAAGACTCAAATAACTGCAAAATAAACTGACTCACCTGGCTGCAGCAGGAATCTTGCTTTGTGTGTAGGGATTAATATGAACAGAACTTTGGAGAAAGGAGAAAGTCTGTTTATAATTTCCTTCAGACACAATGCTGATTAGAAAACTGCAACAGAACCATAAAGTGCTATAAAATTACTTAAAGGTCATCGCATGTTGTAATAAACTGTAACCTAATTTATTTTTTTTAATGCTGACATGAATCTGATGAAACTAGAAAAGCAGGTAACTTTTTCAATTAATGTCAAAATGTTCCATTTTATTTTATAGATTGTTTTACCCATTCTAAGTTAAAATGATGCTTTATTATGGCATCATTTTATGAGCCCAAAGAGACATTTTGACATTTAGCATAATCTTCCAGAAAGTCAAAAGAGAAATGGTTACAGAAGATGTAATGAATAAAACACCCTGAAACAAAATGTAACAAACATTATATTATCAATAGGAGTGGTGACTAAAGTGTTGTTTTTTCCCCCCACTTCGAATGTGGGGGGTCTATTTCCCCTCGCCTTCTTCATACTCTTCAGCACTGTCTTTGAAATAAAAGGCAAGCATCTTGCAAGAGAGACCTTTTGAAAGTAATAAAAATCCTTCTCCAGCCTTCATTTTTGTCTCGTTATTTTACCTGTAACCATTTGATGACAGTTTAGGGCAGGGGTATTATGGATTTAAACTGCAATTTATGGGCTGTCTCTGCTCCTTACTGGGGCACTGCAGGTGAAGAGACGAGACATAAAGGCTTGAATAGTCTCACTTAAAGAGCCTCTTTCTCTCAACCCTCTCTGCAGTCACTCACTCAAGCACTCCTGTTCATGCCACCACAATGTGGCGGCAGAAGGATGCTGGCAGCCCTTCTTCCACGGCCAGCCTTTGTCCCTCGCTCACCTTCTGCTTCCCCATGCTGCTCAGATAGAATTCATCACCACGGCTCATGGGCAGCGGGACATGATCTCCTCTGCTTTGGCTTCCCTGAGCAGGGTGCTGCCCTCTGCCCTGGCATTGGCCTCCTTGGCTCCTGGCCACAGCTACCAGTGTGCCAGCCACACACCCTGTGCCGCTTCTCTGAAGCCAAGGGATGTTTAAGAATACCCCATGAGCATTATGGAAGCCTGATGCTGCAGGGATTGCCAGAGAGACAGTCCCTTCCAATTACAAGGTGCAATTTACTTTTGAGCTGCCACTTAGGTCCCCAGAGCAGTCCTGGTTTCCACTGTGTGCCTTCAGAAGGGCATTTCCCACTTTCCTCTCCCAGAAAGATGGTAAATTACTTTGGGAAGATGATTTCTCCTGCAGGCAGAGGTTGGAGGAGCAGATAAAAGGCAGCATCAGTATCCCAGCAAGATCCCCAGGAACCAAGGCTAACCCCAGTAGGACCTTACTGTTTGTGGAGCTTTATCTCTCCTCACTAGCAAGGAAAAGGGAGGTTATACGTCATTAAGTATTAATTGCTAAATGCTGACATTGCATCTGGGGTTTCTCTGTTTTAACAGAAGCTGCTTCCAAGGACCCAGTAGCAGCTTACAGTTGCCTAAGAGTAAACACTGACTCTTGCTTGCCAATGGACATGAAGCATTTTAAAACACAGCATATTTCTGTGGAGGCAGCAGTCCAGAAGGGTGAGAGGAGAAGTTTAAGGAAAGGAAGGCCAGTGCCTGTCTTGTCTGCAGGACTATGAATGTCTGCTCAGGGCCAGACATGCCCTGTGCTATGTCTGGGAATGGGAAGAGATGGGGAGTGCAAGCCGTGGAGGGCTGGACACACAGGGGACACTGTAAACACAAAATCCTACCCCTGCACAGCCAGTGTGCTGCCTGGGAGCCCTGAACAAACTGTGCATTTGGGAATGTTAGAAATGGGAACATCAAGACCTACAGTCTGCATGGCGAGACACCAAAGCAAACCACCCAGAAATGACCTTGGCAGCATGGGCAGAGTGGAGCTTGCACCTGGGACAACATCACCATTTTCTTGCACGAGGAAGAAGCAAGTGGAAGGGACTACCACTACACTCCTGCACATGCCTTGGAGATCTGGGGCTTGAACTCAAGTTCAGGCAAGGAAGAAAGTGTCAACCAGTCTCAGCACCACAGGAGGGGCTGCTGGGCAATCGGAGCAGGATGAGGTGGATCACCATCATCTCCCCCTGCCAGCTGTGTTTTATTTGGGGCTTAGCATGGTGAGAGCACCCGGTTCCTGTGTGCTTGTCAAGCTGCCTGCAGCAATTTCTTTGGGAATTTAAATGCTGACAACTGGTAGAGAGAGCAGTGAAACCTTCATTTTGGACAAAAAAATGTTCAGCTGCAGTGAATTACCTGTGGCTTCCTTATAAACCTTATTTTCTGCTCTGGTGGTGCTTACTGGAAAAGCATGAAAATACACTGCTGGAACAAAAGGAGGAAAAAAAGGGAGAAAAGAGAAAGAGGATGGTGTGGGCGTTGCACAGCAAAAGGTGAATGTTACAAGAGAGGGCATATAATTTGAAGTACAAGGCTGGAATCCCTATTGATCTAACAAGCCTCACAAGCTGCTTTCTCCCCACGTGTTAAATCATCAGATCCCTTCCCCAGTACACCTTGTAAGACACAGCCAGCAGGTTTTCATCCTGAATGATACGCTTGCAAAATCTCCAGTAGGCCTCATTAGCAAGGAGCTGCTAGCATTTGCAGACGGATTGGATTTAACTTCTATCTCACAGGCACTTTTATTAATGTCCTTGTTATGATTGCAACTGCAATTTTGAAAGATTATACCAACTCCAAATGACTGCAACTTTCTGCCTGCACCCTGGAAGAGGACAGCAGTCACAACATTTGAGGTCAGTCAGGAGATAGGGGGTTCTCTGCTCTTCTGTGTTAATCAGAAGGCAAGAATCTGAAGTGCCAATTTTGTAAAGAACTCTTGTGTCCAGTTTTCTTCCAGCCCTGGTGCTGAACTGTCTGATCAATACTAAATCTAATTTATAATGATGGCCCCTGTGAAGCTTGCAAATGTTATGTCAACATATCTTAATAGCTTTGGCTTCCTGAATAGCCTTGTTAGCTGCAACCTTGTCTGCTTCTGCTACTCTCTTAACTACTTCCACCTACAGAGCCCCATCTGTAACAATGTTGACCACTTCTCCCATAGTTCTTCCTCTCTTCTACCAGCGGAGGCTTCTGTGCTGTCGGTTCCTGTTGTGTGAGAACATGGAAGAAAAATCAAAGAAAAGGGAAGAAAACAAAATTAATTCCCTTGCTGATTCTCCCCCTCCCTGCAACTGATGAACCAAAGAAGGAAATAATTGCTACTCCCTTTTAATAACGACACGTTTACAGAAATTTCCATAAAGATGATTCAGAAAGGAATGCATGGATTTCTTCTCTGTGGGGTGTCCAAAACGTTTTGCGTTGTTCTGTAATGTAATGTTATTAGTGCTCCATCTAATTTATATTTGCATTTCCCTGTCTCCAGGGCAAATTTTTACAACTCACTTGCAAAGTACTAAATGAAGAAGTGCTGCAGTGCTAAAGAACTACATTTTCTAGCAAGCTTTCAAGCCATCCATTAATTGACAAGGAGCCAAACCTGAAAGGTGTTGGACTCCAAAGAAATGCTGAGTTTTCTCCATCTTATGTGGAGTGGTGAGCACACAGCACTGCAGAAGTGGTTGTTATTACAGTTGTAGTGTCTAAACAGGAAATGTATCCATTCTGTGTCTGTAGCCTCTATTTGTTATAAATGGGAAGGGTTCTTTCCCTTCTTACCCTTGGAAGGACCAGAGTCAGCTGAACGATGAGTGAAAGCTGGTGAATCCCTGTCTTTCTCAGGTGTCTCTTTGCCACTTATGTGGCAAGATAGCTTAGGCAAACCAGCTTTCCCTAATTGGATATTTAAAAATACTTTAAATGCCCCAATTATAACAGGGTTTCTTCTGCCAGTTACTGTGTGGACACAGAGTCTCTATCCCTGTGGAACAATACAGGTGAAAATAGGAAAAATAATATTAGTGCCATGAAGGAAGTACTCTGAAGTAGCTGTAAAATCTCCTTTACATGCACTGGGAAACTGATGCAAAGAGATGTAAATGACTTGCTCAAAAGTCAGATGAGAAATGAATGGCAGTGGCAAGGAGGAGGACACAGATCGCCTGAGTCTCAGTCACATTCTTCACACTCAAACTATTTCTCACCTTTCAGGTATCAGTAAAAATAAGTGTAAATATCTGTAAATAACAACCACCAGTGTATTCTTAATTCAGAGAATGAGTGCATGGTATTTCAAAAATTTGCCCATCATCTCAGGTCAAGCTAATTTGGGTATAGCAACACAAACTGCAGACATGGCTGAGTAGTCACCAAGGGACAATAGTTACCCTTTTCTTCCAGAAAAGAGCTCAGGCTTCATAGTCTGTGGAAAAAAAAATGTATTAAAAATCATCAAGTCTGGGAGAGAAAGATATGTAAGCTTGCTGTTCTAAATACCTGATGAAAAGACAAAAAAATAAAAAAGCAGCAGTTCCCTAAGCTTTCTGGGCAGCAGAAAGTTGTGATGTGCCTGTGATGCCAAGATGGCTGCTTTGTTTCCTAATGAGAGTATATTATAGTCCAATTAAATCAGGATAAACTTATTCCATCTGCTTTTTTAATGTCAATAACTCTAGGCTGAAGTTTATGTCAAACTCTATCCACACAATGGGGAAGCTGCACCTGCTTAAACATCAGGTCTTAATTTGGCCAAAAATCTTCATGAATGCACCTCAGATTTTGTCTTATGACTCTGCAAGTTTCACTGGATGCTAACATTTCAGATATATTTGCAAAGCATAAAAGTAAAACATTTCAAGCCTCTAGCATGAGTTTTAGCAACCTAAGCCTTATGTTCCAAAACTTTTTAAAATGCTTAATTAATTCAAGGTAACGAGTCAGAATCATGCAAGACTTTTTCTCAGTAGGGATGCAAAGAATCCATCCACCTGTTCAAAGCAGAGGATGAGCCAAATTTTCATGTTGGAATGACAATTATCTTTGTTAGAGAAACCAAAGGTCCCCCCCATCCTTTCCTTTCTGGAGTGAATGTGTGATCTGCAGAACCAGTCTTCTGCACATCAGCAAATCCAGCAAATATCATTTGCAAACGTTATGCCAAGTTAAAAAAAGCAACAAGAACAAAACCCAATTTCCACCTCAGCAGCTTGAAGGTTAGGTCAGAGGGGAAGCAATGCAGACACTTGTGTTTATGAATATTGTATAAACTCTAACACATAATGAAAGTTATATTTTAAAAATTAAGTCAATGTTGGTCAAGAGAATGTCCTGCTATGTAACTGTTTGGATTCCAAAAATGATGTGTGCCTTTCACAACAGAAAAGAATGACATCTACCTTAGGGCTGCCATCTCTCTCCCCTTTGGTTCACTCTTTCTATAGATCCATCTATCTCTGTTCCTCCAGCTTTGATATTCAGCAAGCAATTTTCACTTTGGCAAGATAGTTTCTGCATGGCAGTGATAAACATCTCCCCACTCACATTAATGACATTCTTCATAAGGGAGAAAAACCTTATACACCAGCCTCACAAAGCCTGTTTCTATATACTGGGATCTGAAGGGCAATGGTAGTGGACAGAGACTATAAAGATTGCCTAATGTTTAGGAACAAGTACCTGTGATAACAATTTAATAACTAGGCCATGTTTTCAAGAGAAAGACCAGAAACGCACAGTAAAACATGGAAACTGACTGTCAGCTCTACATTTACAGTGTCTACAGGCTGGGTACTTGCAGGCTTTGAATACAACTTTCAGGAGATCCAAAGTCTGGCTCTGCCTGAAGGGTGCCTAAATGAATCCCTGAGGATCATGCACATTGTGAGACAGAGCATCATGTGTGCTTTTTCTAAATCTCTTCTGTGGCTGCACATGTGTGCACCAACGTTCTTTGAGGACTTTCCTTTCCCAATTATTTGGTTCAGGTAGAGTCTTTCAATTAATTCTGCCTCAGAGAAAATGTTTGCCAAGGTCTATGGATTTTGCTAGGCTAATCAAACAGAAACAGCCACCACACAGACTTTTTTTCTGGCTGAGCTGTTCAGTGGATGCCCATGCTCCTCATCTGCTTCAGTGCATTATCTGCTGGCTTAGTTTGGACAGCATTTAGTGGTACCTTGAGCTGATGCAGTAGTCAGAGGGAGAAAAATCCACTGATGTGATGCTGTCAGCAGCAAGGGAACAAGAAGCCAGTGCCTGATGCCCTCACAGCCACTGCTTCAGTGGCCAACCATGGCCATGGACATCTGGGAAGTTTTAGCTAGGTCAGATGAGTGTTTTTTAAAGGCAATCTGCCTTGTAAGTATCTGAATTTTCACACAGGTTAGAAGGAGTGAACAAACATTTGCAAACAAACCCCCTACAGATCCTAGTCTAGACAAAGCCAGTGAGAGGAGAAAGGTGTTTAAGTCAGATCTGGAGGATTTGGCAAGCAGACAAACCACTTCTTTCCTATTTGCAGCAAAATCAGTTAAAAATAGGATAAGGTTCAAAAGTCTAAGATCTGCCCTTCAAAAAAATCCAGATAATTGAAGAGTTTCTCTCACTGACACGTTTCTATTTCTGTTGTCAAAAGGTAAGAAAAACTAATAATGTTGGGGTTTAATAACAGAATATCCCTGACATATAGAAGGTCCTCTGATTTTGTTTGGAAGTATACAAGGTAGGATGCTTTTACCTGTGCTTAGTAAATAGTGCACAGTAAAATCATAACTGAAGGGCTGAGGTACAGGTCAGATATGCTACAAATGAAAAAAAAAAAAAGAGGAGAGCTATGACATCTTTCATTTCTCCTTCATCCTGCAGGGATTTAAGAACAGTAATAAGTAAATAGGTTTACAGCTGTCCAGCAGCGAGGGCTTTTTGATCAGCAGCACAGCTATATTTTACACACCTGATATGTTTAGGACTAGGAGTTTTTAATGACCAGAACCAGTCCAAATTTCAGCCTTAGTATCTCAACAGAAGTTGAAGATTAGCTGCAGAAAGCTGACAAGAATGATTTGCTGGTTGGAATCCTTATAATTGGTGGCAGTCAAAAAAAAAAAACAACCCCCCCCCCCCAAAGTACTCATCTTAAAATGGCAGCTCAGTGTTCTAAATAACCATTTCCTGTGAGACTTTTGAGAGATATGCATTCTGTTTACAGAAAAAAAAGATAGTTTTCTTTCTGTCACCAGATTAAAGACATAGCTACACATGAATGTACTGCATTCTTGTCTCAAACATTTCCCTGGAGAATTTCCAGTTAAGTTCTTATTCTACAATTTTTATAGTCAGCGATGATACATAAAGTACAGAAATAACACAGTTTAACTTGAAGTTACCAGGCTGAATCTTGACTCCTGATCAAAGAATCTTGAACTGACTTTAAAACCAAGTGAATTTCATATGGAATTTATGGTGCAGAAATATGCAGGGAATGTTTTCTTGTCATTTTTACAAGGACACTTCTTTTGATAACTGAAGCTGCTATAAATTGAATTATGGAATATGAAAGTCCTTAAAGTTTATGGTAGTGTTTGTGACTGCTGAAATTAAGACAAAGAACTTGAGATAACAGGTGTGTCAGCAGCACAAAGGCTAAATATGATCCATTTTGATGTAAAATTAAAATATAGTATTTTCTGCAAATATTTTAATTCCATTGTAGGTGAGTAAATACTGGTTTTGTAGTAATTAATACTGAAGATATTTGCCTCTTTCATGTTGAATAGACTATATTGCACTATAAAGTTTCAGTACTGCTATTTCCTTTGCCACTAATATTTGTGGCATTTCATAGATACTACATCAACGAACACCTTGGAATTGAAAATATATGCCCTGATCCCACAGAATCTGTTTATACATTTCACTCTCCTGACTTTGTTCATTACAGCAGTAATTACTTACAGGAGCAGACCTTGATTTTTTAGGTCCTAAACCATGTTACCCTACTCTAATTAGTTTCTTTGAAGGTAGCACAGTCTGTAAATAATTCAAACTTATCTGATTCAGGAAAACATGTCCAAGGACCTTGTAAAGGGAATTTCATACAAAACAGAGATTGAGATAGCAGTTCCTATGTTTCTGCCTCTTCTGAAACACTGGGGCTGCAACAGGGACTACTGCGGCACTGGGAACTTTAAGGGCTAAGAAGTGTCCTGGTAGTCCAAGCACCTCTGTGCCAGCATCAGACAGGGTGCAGCCTTGGATTCAGCAGCAGTATAGCAACTCAGTATTAATATGTTCAAACAATCAGTTTTCATGAAAACTTCATACCTGTATCTAACTGTCACTGAAGGGAAAAGGACAAGCTTGTCAAACAAGAAGCTTAACTGTTGCTTTGCAAACCTATGAGATGTGCAGTGAGTATAAAGGAGAGGAACGAACCTTGGATGCTTGGAGAGGTGAGGTCAAGGCAAGCATCTGCTAAATACTAAGCATGATGATAGGTATTGTATTTAGTTACCACAGGAATGGGTACTTTTGGAAGAAAATAGATGTTACACGCCCATCTTTATGAGCTTGTGGACAGCCAAGAAAATCCTCAATAAAAGCTACCTATCACACAGGCACACAAATACACAAGAGTTCTGCAATGCTTTATCGAACTTATTTTCCAACACAAAGTCAGGCTACTTCATTCAACTTCACTGTAAAAAGGACAAGTGAAGCACTCAGTTATAAAATAATTTTTTACCTCATCAACAAAATCACCAGACAGAAGAGGTTTTGGGACCTTCTAATTCTATTCTAAAAGCTTCCTTTCACTCAGCCCAAACTGCATGCACATGGACACATCTGTGACCTTGGGGATAGCCAGGGAATTTACCACTGTGGGTGTGCTTCCACTCCTGTTGTGCTGTGGGCTGGATGCTGGCATGTGCACCACCTGTGCTCACCACAAGGTGGGGGGGAAGAAAGATTTTTCAAAGGGTTAAGAAGTTCTTGGGATGGTTCCTATAATCTTGAAGAAAGGAGCTGCCCCTGCTCCACTACCAGAAAGATACTGGTTTGCACAATGTAGCAAAGTCATCTACAGAAATGAAAAGTTGCAGTAGAATTAAGCAGACTAAACATAATGTCTTAGAAACTCTGCGGTTAACTGTTTAAAATCAGCTATATTTTAGGAGTCAACAAAATAATATAATCTTTTTAAAATGAAGTTGACCTATAACTTCAGTATAACACTTTGCCACTTGATCTTAAACAAATAAAGTACATAATGTAAAACAGTGAGATTTCAGTCTGATAAAACCAGATAAACAGATAACAAAACATAATACATGAATGATCTACATTTCAAAAGCTGAAACATGGCTGTGCTGTACTTCATACAATTAGTTTTGCTGCAATGCTCATCCTGTGCAGAACTTAAGAGATCCACTTTAACAGTGAACTTTCCAAGTATGTACTTTACAAAAGGCCATCTCATTACGCAGCCAATTAAAACGATTTGTTTGTTCATGATGAAATCTAATGTAGAGATTTGTTTTCTTCCAATAGATACCTTCTGCTAAGAAGCCAAATTGGCACAACTTTATAATTGCACTAGTCCCACTGGGAGCTACAAAGAAGTTTGTGAAGCTAATAATTCTTTAGTGCAAATGAACTAACAATAAAGGCAAGCCACTTATAAAATTTTCCACTGTGAAAATTCAGAAACATTGTAACATCCAAAGAAAATGTAGAAGATTAAAAACCCCAGGATTGTATTATATTGTCATCTTTATTGTTTTACTTATGTTATAGTATTTATT